>JAADWP010000030.1:0-63932 GCA_023336215.1 Globisporangium iwayamae
CGCGTTCCATCTGATTTCCGGCAGCCTCTCCTTCCACCCCCCACGCCGCAGCAATCCTGTGCTGTTGGATAACCACTTTCTGCCTCTTCGGAGGAGCGTCCTCTGGAACATCTGCGTGTCCTTGCTGCTCTGCCTGCCTCGCGCGTTTGGCCATGTCGTCGGCGCTTGTTTCCTTGGAGCTTGTTTCTTGTTTGTTCTTGTAAGACGCTGTAGAGAAGCAGAAAAGAAGCGAGCACAGTTGTTCACGTGGGTGGTGGCGCTAGAGTTACTGGTGAGTGATATGACGCTGCTGCTGCTGTGTGCTTGGTGCTGGGGGAGTGTTGTTTTTGGAATGAAGCGTGCAACTTGAGCAATGCAGAGTGAAGAGCGAGTGCTTTACACAGGAAGAGACCATCACTCTACGTCGCAGGATTTGGATCGGGGGGGGGGGCACAAAATGACTAACCTGCTTTTGCGCATATGCTATAGCAAGGGATTCTACATTTTGGGAAAAAAGCGGAAAATTCAAATTTCAACCAGCTATTCAAGATGAGAACGAGGAAAGGGAACTTCCTACAATCGCTTTTGACAGGCGTTCTGCTGTAACAGCAAACGCAACCAAAGTCGCGTTCTCCTCTGTAAAAAATTGCTATCTGTCTTGTAATCTGGAATAAGCTTAGCAGACAACTTCATAACTCGATAGTCATAAAGTTGAGAAGAACTTGTTGTATCACAGGATCTGAGTCGAACCAGTTTCGATTTATGAACCTATTTAATGCTATTATTTGTATAGGATTATTGGATTTCGACTGCTCCACTGTCAAAGGTGTGAGACAGCGGGAAGCGCAAGCATCCCGGCGGAATTTGAAGGCTGCCATGCGTGTGTGCGTTCTCAAGTCTCAAGGGGGGCGATTTACTTGCGATTTGTATACGTTGCTCCTCCCGACATATTCGCAGCAAGTAAATCGTCCGTTCGCCCACCATTTGCAATATCAGGTGGTGCTTTGACATTCGCACGAGAGAAAAATGCGAGGACGCAGTTGCTGCAAGTTAACAAAAGGTGATGCAAAGAATATCCGGGAGCGAAATATTGACAAACTTTTAGATTAGACTGGCAGTCTGTATGCCTGGCTCAATCCTACACAACCAAACGCGTTGAGTGAGTGAGTGAGTGAGTGACTGACTCTCGCTCGCAACGCGACAACCCGTCCAGGTGGCGGATCGAAAAATCGAAAGTATCCAGTTTCACAGTTCCATAACCGATTCATTCTTTAATCCAGTTACATCTCCTAAAGTATCAAAACATACAGGCTAGGGGTACAGGAAAGCAACAGAGCGAGAGGGCGGGCTCTTTGAAGGACAGACAGAGTGAGTGAGAATAGGGCGAGCGCGCACAGCACACAGCCATTTCCGTTTCTGCAGGCCGCGTACACCAACAAGAGACAGACAAACTGATCGAAAATGCGCACGTCCGCGTTCGGGCTCCTGGCGCTCGCGGCGGTCGCGACGGCCGTGCTCGAGCAGCTCCCGACCGCCGTGGACGCGTCTGCGAGTACCACGTGCCCACTCTACATCCAGTCGCGCGTGGCCTCGACGCTCTCGAATCCGATCACGGAGATCGTAAAGTCATCGAAGAAATCGACCTCCGGCAGCTCCGACTCGTCCTCGGACGACGATGCCACCGTCGGCTCGAGCGACAGCAGCGGTGGCAACTCCAAGACGAAGGACACTGACGGTTCGAACGACACGACGGGCTCGTCGGGCGACACGAATGGTGACACAGCCGGCGTCGCCTCGACCCCAAAGCCATCATCGAGCTCCAGTTCGTCGACCAGCTCGCCTTCCCCGACGCCAACGACGGCGACGCCGAAGACACCAACCCCAGTCACCACCACAACGCCTGTGACGACTGCACCGTCATCGGGCTCGGTTGCAGGAACATCCGGCGCTGGCACCACAGGTACGACACCGACGCCGACCTCGCGTTCCCTCCAGTCCGTGGCAGGGAATGCAGGAAGTTTGACTGCTGCCACGACTCCGACCCCAATCGCCACACCCGCCACGGCTGGAATCGCTACGACACCCACTACCCCGACGACTTCTTCAACAACATCCACCACACCAGCGCCGACGTCCAAGTCGCCGGACACGGCATCCTCGAGCTCGAAGGTTGACTCGGTTGTTTCCAGCAACAGCTCGTCCGGCTCCAACTCGACCTCCATCACCTCGGCGGACACGTTTACCTGTGATGAGACGTTCTACAATCAGTGGGCGACGCTGGGCATCACGTGTGGAACGGCGAGCATCGACGTCTCTGCGGCTGTCGCCGCCAGCAGCTGCGTGATTTACAGCGGATCCGTGGGATCGATCACGGGCTCCACGTGCGTGTCGATCTGCTCATTCCCGGCGTGCACGAACGGCACCTGGGTGTACGGCGGTGACAATGGTCTCGCGTCGTCTGTCTATGCGAACTACGGACTCGACTCGTTCATGACGTCAACGATGAAGTCACGCCTCACCACGCGCTCCAGCGCGAGCTCAACGTTCCTGGCGAACTCAACTATGTCCTCGACCAACCAATGCGCCTACTCGTCCGAGAGCTCGTTCTCGTCGTGCTCGTGCTCGGCGCTGCTCGTGAACGAAACAGCGGCGACGGACGCCGAAAAGAAGCAGGAACGCGTGACAGACCAGACGAACGGCGTGATCACAGAAGATAGCACGTCGCTCGCGGGTAACGTTCTTGGACCCACTTCCAAGAGCATTGCTGGCGTCACGGTTGCGATTTCCACTATTGCTGCCGTCGCCAGTAGCGTCGTGAGCGGTGCTGGTGCTGCCACCTCTGCGGTCGCTGCTGCGGGCGCGAATGTCGCGGTCGTGACTGTGGAGATCTGTCAGTTTGGCGTGTTCATCAACCAGCTCGACCTTGGCGGGAAGTCCGCTGCGCTGTCGCTCTTCGGTAAGCAGATGGCGCCGGCGGCGTTCACGTTCCTGCCATTCGGCAAGCTCAACTCCACGGAAGAAGATGACGAAAAGACTCGTCGCCTAATGGGCATGGGCCGTCGCCTTGCAACGGACGTCACGGCTCCAGACTCGGGAATCGCCAAGTACTCGCGCACGCTCGGTATCAAGGAAGACATGCTGTTCCTGGTGACGCTGGCAGGTGTGATCGTGGTCATGGCGGGCATCCTGTTTCTCTTCGGTGCCGCGTACGCTGCCTCGGGGTTATTCATGTCGCGCGAAGACTTCATGACCAAGTTCTTTGACAAGATGATCGGCCTGGAGCTCCTCATCCTCATCCTTTCGCAGTACACGCTCGGCGTCACGGGTACGTACCAGATCTACCACTCGGTGGAGCAGGACGACCCGACAGACCCAAAGTGCATCCTCGCCGCTCTCTCACTGCTCTTCCTGGCGATCGGCATTATCTTCTACGGCTACATCATCGTGCGCAAGCATGAAGAAGAGATCAAGGACGTCGGCACGGTCGCGCACATGAAGAAGTCCGTGAACATGCGATATGGCCCGCTCTACGACGAGTACAAGTTCAAAAACCGCTTTTTCTTCGCGCCAAAGATGATGCTCGCGCTCATTACCGGTTGCGCGACGGGCTACGTCGGCACCAAGGCAACGTACCAGGTGTCGGTCATCCTTGGTGCGCACGTGCTCTTCTTTTTCTACCTGGAGATGAAGTCACCGCACCACTCGCGCTTCGTGCAGACGACCACGAGTTTCGTGACGATCATGAAGATCGCCGTGCTCGTGCTCACGTTCTTTTTGATCAGCGCGGCCGCGGCCGATGGCTTCCCGTCAGAACTCCAGAACGGCATCTCGCTCGCGATCGTCGGCTTGAACCTGTTTGTGCTGTTCCTGCTCATGATCCGTTCGATCTACACGTTCTGGAAGAAGTACCAGCTCCAGCGCGACGCCAAGTTCGACGAGGAAGACGAGCAGACCGCGCAGGATTACTTCAAGGACGAGACGCCGCAGCAGAAAGAGCAGGTGCCAATGGCGGCGTTCGCCCAGCAGCAGTCGAAACACAATCTACAGCCACAGCAGGCGCAGCCAAAGAGCCCGTACATCACGAACCAGAACGACTACAACATCGACGATGACAGGACCGGCGGCGAGGAGATCCGCCTGCGCTCGGGCACGCACATGCAGGAGAACGCGGGCAACTACGAAGTGCGCTCGTACGACGAGAACCGACGAACAGCAGCGAACCACTACATCGCCGACGAGCGCGCGGGCTACGGCCAGCGCCGCAACGACGTCGTCGAGCTTTAAGCGAAGCCCTCTTTTTCGTACGATGCACATGCGCAGCATGCACATAAAAGACTGTTCAGTGGCGTACATATGTAGTAGACACACGCAGAGCAGCATCAGAAGCATGCATGGGGGCGAGAGCGAACTGTAATTATGTCGATACACTTGTGATCCTCAACCACCCTCACGCGTGTGTCCATAACCTTGTGACTCCACTAAGCTCCATAACGCCAAGAAATCCATTCACTGCTGCCATTTTGTTTACGCTGGGTTGTGTCGCATCACTGATGCATGCGGCAGTTGAGCTCTTTGCTGTGGGTTGTGGATACCCAAGCCACTCGCACATTTGTGAATTTACACACAGAGGCAAGCACAAAAGAGCAGGAGAACAACACACGCAATGTCACCCGCGACCATGGAGCGCACGTCGCTGCTAACACAGGGTCTCGAGCCGCTCGCCAAGCACTCGCCCAAGGCGCGCGACCTGCTCGACCGCCTCTACGCACTGGACGATGACCTACAGGACGCGCACGTGCGCGCCAAGCGCGACGACGAGTACGGCGAGGACGTCGTGCAAGCGTACCGCAAATTCCTCGCACTGCGCCAGATCCTCATCGACGAGCTCGAGCGACTCAGCGTGCCCGTGCCCTGGCAGATGCGCATGCGTATCGACGACATCGAGCTCACGGTGCGTGCGTGTATGCGTGCTTGTGGGCAGTAGACGTCAGCTTGTGGATGGAATTTAATTCGTCCTGTTTGGTTCGGTATACTTAAAAGCTCTGAATGTTTTGCATGTGCGTTATGACATCTCCTCAAGCAGCTCCGCCAGCGTGAAGAGAAGAGCGAGCAGCAAAGCGGGAAGAAGAAGATGGCAATGACAACAACCACGACCACGACCACGACCACAAGCGCGAGAACAAGCGGCATAATGCAGAGCGGCGGTAACAGCACAGCTGGAAGCATCAGTGAAATAGGAGACGTGATGCCGCCGGCGTCGTCCCGGGAGCGCCGCATCGTGACGCTGCTAGTGCCGTCGCTGGTCGTGCTCGTGTTCGCGCTGCTCTGGTTCCAGTGGTTCTCCTAAGAGAAGCAGTGCATCAGTAGTTGATTTTGAAGCAGTGCAGAGTTGAAGCCCAGTAGTCAACAAGCGTTCATGTTGCATTCTTGTTGCTGTCCGTTTGCTTTGCGTTTGAGCCATACTTACTACCTGTAGCTATCAAGCGCAGGCAGGGCTCGATCTGCAGCGAGGAGAAACTGACATTTCTACGTCGCGAATGTGAATTGTTACATTCCATCTGCAGACAAGGTGCGCAGTATCCATCCATGGCCATCCCTCACGGCGCCAAACCATCGTCAGATACCAAGTGATCGATCAGGAACGATTGACGACATCGCTGAATTCGAGGCAAGCACACAGTCAGTCTGGCGAATACGATTTCTGAGCAAGTGCGATATCGCGACGCCGTCCAAGAAAGAGCTGTAGCGCAAATAAGCAGCTCGTGCGTCATCTTTCATGATGCGTTTGCCATACGCATCAGCAGCGCCGATGACCTTGAAGTGTCATCACAAGCTGAGCAACATCACTGGATAAAAAAATGCTTTTTTTGCTTGCAGCTGTGCCATTGATTTTCTACATCTATTTCAATAATAGCCCCTCTTTCGGGCTGAAAGGCAACCCGTTTATCTGACGCCCAAATGGCCACAACCATCCATCGGCGCTGCTGGCGGACGCTTCGTGCCCACGGACACCTCGGCGCGTGGACGACCCTGGGACGACGACGCAGCAGCAGTGTCGCCTCCGATATCGCGGCAGCAATGAGCGTAGATACACCCGCAGCTCATGATAACGACAACGCGTACATTGGGGACCTGACGGACCTTGGCCTCGACGGCGCGAAGAGTAACGGCGACGCGCACCGCGTGCTCATCGTGGGCGATGGTAACTTCTCATTCGCGCGCGCCTTTCTCCGCAGCAACGAGCACAAGATTGCTTCAGGAGAGCTCTCCGTGACTGCCACGTCGCTTGACACGCACGACGAATTACTACAGATGTATCCGAACTCGGGCGTGATCTTGGGTGAGTTGCAAGACGGTGGCGTGCGTGTCGTCCACGACGTGAACGCAACCAAGCTCAAGCAGTACCCGTCGCTGCTGAACGCAAAGACGGTAGCAGACGATACCGAAGCCAATAGCAACATTTCGCCGTCGCTCTTCGACCGCGTGGTGTTCAACTTCCCGCACTTCGCCGAGGGCGGCAGCAAGCGCAACAAGATCCACCGCCACCGGCAGCTGCTGCGCGAGTTCTTCCGGAGCGTGCAGGACGTGCTCGCGCACGATGGGCTCGTCTGGGTCACGCTCTGCGCGGGCCAAGGCGGCACGCCGCTGGACACCAAGCCGCGTGCGTGGGGCGACACGTGGCAGATCGCGCACTGCGCAGCCGACGCGGGCTTCATCGCGCGCAACGTGCACCTGTGCCCCGTGGAGAGGCTCGCCGAGCTGGGCTACTACTCGGTCGGCTACAAGCTCAAGGAGCAGGCGTTCTGGACGCCTGACAGCCTCACGCACGTATTCTGTTACGAGGGGCTGCCGGGCGTCAAGGCGCACTTCCCCATCGAGTGGACGCGCGGCATCAGCTTTTGGACGTACGACGGCTTCACGGAGGACAAGATGGTGGCGATCCTGCGCGAGTGCTTCCCAGAACCATTTGCGATGTCGTTCCACTTGACCGACTCGTACGTGTGTCCCAAGACCAGCCGCACGTCTGTGACCTACAGTGTAAACGTGAGCTGCGACCGCACGGCGTTCAACAGAGGCCGCGTGAATGCGCGCACGCTGGATGCGATCACGCGAATAGAGAACTCGGGCTTCGCGTCGTCGCGCGCGACCTAACGGAGATAGAGAGTGCATTGTGTAGGATATAAGGTTGTTTGTTATTCCCATTGAGCACAGTCACGGTTATGAAAATATGGTTACACGCACGCACGGCATGAAGAGCTACAGTTAGACGGCGAGCCCCGTGTAGAGCAGCATGTTGGCGACGTTGCCGACGACGTGCACGCCGCAGTGCCAGGCCGAGGAAACGTCCTTGTTGGGCGCGTCGCGCGCGCGCCAGTAGCAGTACGCGGTCTGGAGGACGAAGAGCAAGTAGACTGCCTGGTAGATGCGCTGTGCGCAAAACGCGCTGCAGTAGACGTGATGCGCGATCGCGAAGAAGACCGTGGCCATGTCGAGTGTGCGCCGCCAGCCGAGCACCGGGTCGCGCCAGTAGTTGAGCGATGTGAGCAGCACGAGCAGCGCCACGGCCGCACAGCTCCAGAGCTCGTGGCGCGCGGCGAGGCAGACGGAGAAGCACGTCGTGAACGACGAGCGGAAGAGGCGGATCGAGTACTGCGGCGGCAGCACGGGGATCGTCGTTGCGTGTTGCTTGATGCCCATGGCGGTAAGGGCTGAGTGGCTCGAAACGAAATAATTGAGCTCTTGGCGGCACGAACGAAAGTGACGCGAGCAAAATAAACACACGGCGGCTTCAGGGATTCTCGCTGCGACAAGCGCTTTCCGCGGCGCTGCGAGCCGTAATCGCACGAGGTCCACTCGAACACGCTGCTGCAGGACATGATCCATCGATCGATGGATGATCAATCACCCAAGTGACATGCTGACACCGCGGACGTGGTCCTGTTTAACGGACCCCTCTCCCTCCCTCCCTTTGGCCTGAAGTTCAGAAACGAGGTGGTCAGATCAGGTGTGTGTTGTGTTTCCGACTGACCGTGCGAGCAGCTCAGTTTGACTTTCGAGAGCTCATCA
This sequence comes from Globisporangium iwayamae, assembly GCA_023336215.1. Classification (NCBI taxonomy): domain Eukaryota; phylum Oomycota; class Peronosporomycetes; order Pythiales; family Pythiaceae; genus Globisporangium; species Globisporangium iwayamae. Next base: position 8,047 of record JAADWP010000030.1, read on the forward strand.
GGTGACCCAAGTCATCGACGGACGGACATTCTCATGAACATGCTACGTTGCCAGTCAGTGTGAGAATGAAATCCATGCATTTCGGTGGTACCTTTCCGTGTCTGATCTGATAATTACAATACGATGGTGAGCGAACCAGGCACTCACTCACATGCTGCTCTCGCCTGCCGCCGCTGCTCCTTCCTTGTTGTTCACGACGTACTCCTCCTCGATGCGCTTGAGCACGATGTCGTGCAGCAGGTCGAGCGTCTCATGGAACGAGTGCAGGTTAATCGGGATCTCCTTGAACGGGATCACGCCCGGCTCCTTCTCGTGCGCCTTGAGGTAAGTCTGCACGCTCTGCAGGTTCGGGAACCCGACTTGCTGCGCTGTGTCCGTGCGATACCGCGGGTCGGGACAGTTCGTCATGAACTCCCAGTGGCTCTTTTTGTCCAGTGTCAAGAGGAACGGCACGACGATGCCTGAGAAGCCGCTGGGTTTTCCAGGTGAGTTGTCACTGTCGCTGCTCGCGTGCACCTGGACCGCCACCTCTTTCTGGTACAGCCGCGGGTCGATATGGAATCCCTCGACGACAAGCGACTTACCATCCTTCAGACACTTGTCAATGTCGGACGTCACGCCCTTGCGCACGACCTCGCAGTCGTTCTTGTACTCCTCGATCAGTATCTCTTCCGACGGGAACGCTTCGCTATAGTACTGCGTCTCTTTTCGTCTACCGAGAGAGCAAGGGCTGGTTAGTTTCTCGCACTCAAATGACCGAGTGTTTTTTATGTGATGCAGGACTCACCCTGAGAAATTGCACATGAGCTCAAAGATGAGGTCCGTCTGCAGCACGCTCGAGAGGTTGAGTCGATCTGCGAGCTAAACGTATCCACGAAGGTCAGGCTGATGTAGAATGGCAACGGGCAAATCACGGCGCTCACCTTGGTCGCGAGCGTGGACTTCCCCGTGCAGGACGTCCCTGCGAGGATGATCAGCAGTGGCACGCGGTTGCGGTGGAAACTGTGCACAAGGGTTAGATACATCATAGTTAAGCGCCAGTTGTTTTAAGGAGACAAAACAAGGATCAAGGACACACCTCGACATCATCCGGTAGCACGCGATGTGCGTTTCGCCGTAGCCAAAGACGAGCATGGTCTTGTAGAGAAAGTCCTCGAATTGCTCCTGTAGGTATACCGTGTATATGCATAAAGTGTAAGGTGTCTACACGAAGCAGTACAATGTGGTATCGTCACGATGTTGGTACCTGCATGATGTCCGTCAGCCCCAAGTCGACGAGCGTCTAATACCATTGAGATAAGCAACTAGTTAGACACCATCGTATAAGAAGAGCTACTATAATATTAGCCGTATTGCAAGCGATCCACGTACCCGCTTGAGATCGAGCGAGATCTGTACCGCGTCCTTAGAGTTGATCTGCACATGTACACAATGGTTCACCCACGTCGGTATCCCCCAGGTATTCCCCTACAGCACTGTGCATTGCAAACGTCTTCGTACCTTGGTGCTCACGAGCGCTCGGCAGACCAGGTACCGCGAGAGCACGTAGAAGTGGTCGCCCACCCATACGCGCACTTTGACGAAGTCGTACTTGGACTGGTTGCGCTTCACGACGACCTCGGTGCCGCCCTCGGGAAAGCGCACGGGAGCCGCCGGTGGCAGTCCAAGTGCTGTAGACGAGCCGCTGGAGCTCAGCGTGAGGCTCAGCGGGGGCTTCGAGTCCGCTGTCGGGGGCTTCCTGGCCGCAGAGCTCAGCATCTTCAATGCGCTTATCAGTTGGCTCGCTCGTAAAGCGGCGGCGGTCGATCCTTCCTTCCTAAATCCTGATGATGAAGCTGACAACGACGAGATCAAGGGTTTCCCCTCTCATGTTGCAACTTGATCGTGAATCCTTGATGTTGTGGAAAGCAGTTGTTAAATTGCAACTCTAGTGCTATCTATTGGTAAAAATTATGGCTGGAGCGACAAGAAAGAGATGTGATTGGCGGAAAATCGCTTGAAACAAACAAACGGAACTGGTGGAACAACCAACAAAACCGAAAAGCTCCAAGAGCGAAAAGCTTCACACCAGAATAGAAAGAACGAGCCAAGATGAGCGACACGGAGCAGCACAAGAAGCGTAAGTTGGAGGAGACCGCAGAGGCGGTGGACATCAAACAGCAGGTGGTTGTGCAGGAGAGCGCCAACGCCGGCGTGAGCGAAATCCTGACGACTGAGCGCAGCACCGAGAGCGACCAGCAGCAGATCGCGCGGGAGAAGGAGAAGATCATGACGCTTCTCGAGCCGTTCTCGCGAGAGCAACTGGTGGAGATCCTCACGAGCGCGTAAGTGATGCACTATCTTTGCTTTTTTCTTACGTGTCTGGTTGCTGTGTGCAAGCAGTGTCTTTGTGCGGCGATGGCGTTGCTGTTCTTGTTGTGGTGGTGGTGTGCGGTGTTTGATTGAAATCCTTCTGTGTTGTTTGCTGTTTTCCCTCTCTCTATATGACATGCCGACGCCTTGTTTGCTTCTCTGTGGTGCTCTTCCTTTCTTGTTGCGTATGCGTATCGCCGTGGATACCGTGTTATTTATGGCTTTGCTTCGTTTTTGCTGTCATTGTTTCGATTGTGCTGCGTGTTTCCCTCGTCTTGCCTGCCCACCCGCCTTCGTTCGCCGCTGCTTTGCATGTGTCTTGGATCGTACAGTGCGTCTCAGTATGATAACATCTATAATGAAATCAAGACCGTAGCAAGCGCCGACGTTGCGCACCGCAAGGTATTCATCCGAGGACTTGCGTGGGAGACGACGACCGAGACGCTCAAGGACGCGTTCAGCATGTTTGGAGAAGTCGAGGAAGGTGCTGTGATCTACGACAAGGCAACAAGCAAGTCCAAGGGCTTTGGCTTCGTGACGTTCGTTGACATGGACGCCGCGCAGCGTGCAATCGCGAAGCAGACCGTGGAGATCGATGTGAGTTTGCTGTGCTATGTTAGATGCTGAAGTGGTGGGTGGCTAGGATACTGAAGCTGCAATCCTGTGTTCATGTACATCTGCTAGGGCCGACGAGCAACGTGCAACCTGGCTGCGCTTCGTCCGCACTCCGACGACCACCACCAGCCGTCAGCGTCGCACCACCAACAGCAGCACCAGCGCCACCAGCAACAGCAGCATAACCAGCCTCACCAGCAACCCCGTGCAGTGACTCAGCAGCTCCCAACTGGCCAAGCGCACACAGTGTACACGACACCAGCTGCAAACCAGATGTACTCGATGGTCGGTATGCAAGTGCCAATGCAGCAGCAGCAGCCACCTCAGCACCAGCACCCGCACTACCAGCCACAGCAACAGATCCCAGCGAGCGGCGGACCGTCCGACGAGGCGGACCGGAAGCTCTTTGTGCGCGGACTGTCGTGGGACACGTCGAACGACACGTTCCGCGCCGAGTTCCAGAAGTTCGGCGAGCTCGAGGAAGCGATGGTTGCCATCGACCGCAAGACGGGCAAGAGCAAGGGCTTTGGATTCATCACGTATAAGCACAAGGCGTCGGCGGACCGCGCGCTGCAGCAACCGCAGAAGACCATCGATGTGAGGCCTCATTGTGTCCATTTACCTAAGGGCTGTTTCCATTTCCTGACTGCGATTCCTCAATCATGCTCTCTTTTTCATTTTCCTGTGTTCTCAGGGCCGAACAACGACGTGCAACCTAGCGTCACAGGGCGGATCTCGCGGCGGTGGCAATGACAGACACAGTAATAGCGGTGGCATGGGTGGTGGTGCTGGCGGCGGCAGCAATGGGTACCCCGGCGCGATGATGCCGGTGATGCCCGCATCAGTGCCAGCCTACGCGGTGCCGATGTACACTACGATGCCCAGCCCGTACGGCGGGGTGCCGCCACCGCAGTTACAGCAGCCACAGCCGGTGCAATACAGCGCGTACCCAGCGATGGCAGCAGACCCGTACAATCCGCAGACCTATGGCGCTGTGGCCGCGCCACCGCAGGCTGCACAGTACTACCAGAACCGTCCGCCGCCGGGGTACCAGCAGCCAAAGCCTCCAGCTCCGCAGCGCAAGTAGGAAAGAAAGAGATGAAGAGTCCTTTATTGAAGTGCGGTTTTGATTGACAGAGTTGTCTAAGTACCTGATCTCTAATGGCAAAGGCTCTCTCGATACATCACGCCCCCACAACTCTCCACTCCCATCAGCAATGAGCAGCTCACCTTTCTAAAATGGTTGGTCCTGATCACACAGGTTTCTATTTGTCGGCGATCGCTTTCCTGTAGGCTGCTATCGAGAGTGCGCACTTGATCTCGCTGCAGAGGTCGGTTTTCTCGACGCTTTGCAGCTGTGAAAACAGGTAGAGAGACCAAATATGAGCTTCTCATGTTCGTTGCAAGCCCAGCGCATATACACAGAGAGAAAGAGGAGTCTTGCCTTGTCGAAGAAGAGCAGACCGGCGTGCTTCTCGATCACGTCGATGGGTGTCAAGAAGTCCACGAGCGCCTTCTTCTCCGAGATGACGCGGTTCGGCAGGATGAAGCCGGCGGTCGCGAATGAGCCGTCGCGCTTGCGGCCGAGTAGGATCTTGAAGAAGTGCGTGGGCACGGCCACGGCGTTCGGCGGCGTGCCCACGAGCGGGTACTTGACCTGGTACTCGCCTGTCTTTTTGTTTTTCTATGTACCACAAGCCAACCAAGTGTCAAGCCAGTGAGTGAAACAGACCAGGCACCACTCGAGTACAAGAAAGAAATCGTACCGTTGGCAGGAAGAGCGGCCCCGTGATGACGTAGAGCCCGTCGAACTGACCCGCGAGGTGGCGCACGAAGCCCTCGAGACGGGACCAGTAACCGCGGTTGAAGCCCACGCCCACCTGCGGCGAGATGTTGGTCATGAGAAAGCTTTCGTTCATGGCCGCCTGGGAGTTTGTCATGTCGCCTGTGAAAGTGGTGGATAGAGCCAATGGGCATGAGCTATCACATTCAAGCAACAGTACTGCAACAACACAGTCAGCATACGCGCTGGTGCCAAGTGGCCCTTGTCGTAGCCGCTCTTGAGAAACACGTTCGGGTGCACACGGAACTGCTCGGGCGTCTCGGTGTCGACCGTGAAGGTGGATTTCGTGCGGTCCGTGTCGTCCACCACGCGCAGCGAGTCCCTCGTCAGGTACTCGAGCACCCAGGCTGCATTGCGCATTCTGCAAACGTGAACAAAAAGTGGAATTGGTAACAGGAACTGCGCAGTGCCATTCCAATCGTCTTCCATCCCAAAACTGCGCGCACCTGTAATCGTACGACACCACGTAGCCCGAGCGCACGTGCACGTTCGCGCTCGACGGTGACCCGTAGCGCAGCGCCTCGTGATACGGAAGCTCGCGCGGCTGTCTTGCACTGTCGGGATACGTTTGCCTGCGGTTTTTGTCGTCTTCATCTAGCTTCCCAAGCGCGAAGAGCACGCTGACTGAGCCGATGGTGATGCCAAGCGCGACGCCCGTCAATGTGGAGCTGCTCGCATCACCGCACCGTCACGGAAATTAATGCTATGCTCAGAGACCATGCAGATGTATACAGACTCAGCAGATCGAATCGCTGGTTGCCTACCGCAGGTTGCGGGCGGAGAAGGCTGCTCGGAAGCGCGGCGGCAGCTGCTGCTGCTGCGACGAGCGCCTTCCTCGCGTCGTCATGCTTGCACGAAAGTGTCCAAAATATTGTTTGCACGACAGTGTCCAAAAAAATGTGTGTTTTGTGCTAGAGGGTTGTGTCTAGAATTAAGCGTCGCAGGATTTGGATCGGGGGAGGACACAAAATGACTAGCCTGCTTTTGCGCATATATGCTGTTTCCTAGGTTTAGTTGAGTTCAAATTTTGGTCAACCGCTCTGTCCTAATTTGAGTCACTTAGGTCATTTATCCTGTGTTTAGTTTTTTAATTTTCAATTGCTCGTTGTATACTATACACAGAACAAATACAACATCAAAATTCAAGCTTTCTTGCGAACATACCAGTATTTGTATGGCATACTTTGTGAAAGTCAAGAAGGGAAAAGTAGGAAGAGAGCCGCATATAGCCACAATAGTATCCTATCCTATTTTTGTTTCTTGATAGGAACGCTAGAATGAGCTAAAACGCTAGCTCATTCTAATGCAACTGTCCATTTATGAGGAAATCAATTCATTTAGGTGCGATTCGTGGCTGCTGAGCTGGTGGAGGAAGAGACGAGAGCGAGCAGGAAGCGACACAATCGCAACAGCACTCGCCACTCAAAGCAGGTCAGCACAGCACCATGTCGCGCAAGAACAATCGCAACAAGATCAAGGCCCAGTACGAGCTGGAGGTGCGTCTTTTGCTGTCTCTCTGTCCATTTCTCTCTCTCTCTGTGAGTGTGAGGGTGTGTGGATGTGTAACTCACCGTCGCGTGGTTGCCTGAGCAGGTTGTGAAGGAGAAGGAGCGCAAGGAGAAGCTGCAGATGAAGCGCGAGCGAGTACGTTGCCTGTGCAGTGGGTGCTTGTGCATGAGTGCATGAGGTGTGCTCACAGTCTGTCACTCTCGCTCTGTTGTTCTTACCTATCTGCAGAAAGCGAAAAAGGACTCGACGATGGTCGTGAAGAAGGTGTCGAACAAGGTGCTGCGACGAATGAAGATCCGCAAGCAGGAGCAGGAGGAGAAGGGCGAGGTGAAGGTGGCCAAGCCGGAGAAGATGGACACCAAGGAATAGACACCCGCATGTGCGCATGGTATCGCCACGTTATGCCGCTACATCTCATCGCTTCTCGTAAGACGAATCTATACACACGCTTCATATGTCATTGCTAACCTGCTCGTACGTCGCTCACAGTCCTTCGAGACAGCCAGCCATGAAGCTGTCCCGACGCTCAATATCCTGCAGCGTCTCCTGTAGGTGGACAACCGCATGGACATCATGATCACTTACCACAGCTTTCAAGAGCTACGCACAGCATACTGAAAAGCTATCGACACGTACCCGCACGATAGACGCCAGCAGCCCTCGCCACGCGTCTTCGAGCACCTGTATCGCCAGTCAGATACAACGTTAGATCAACGCGCTCGCACACCCGCTGAGCCACTAATCCACGCACCGCCGCCTTGCGCTCGATGTCGTTCGCCATTAAGAAGATGTCGTCAACCACGAGCGACGCCGTGCTGCACGTGCCGAGGCGGCTCGTGCGTTTGTTCTGTAGCAGCAACGGCTCCTTCTCCTTGGGCTTCGCTGCTAGTGCTGTAGTTGAGGTCTCGGGCGTGAGCGCGAGTGCCTTGTGATGACTCACCTTGGGGAAGAGCTGCTTGCCCAGGTGCCGGTCGCTCGCCGAGATCTCCTCGCCATTCAGTTGCAGCGTGTTCTGCAGATAAACACGATGGCAACAAGCGAAGCTGGTCAGCCACGACAATGCACCTATAGTTACGCTTTAAAACGGGGTTCTCACGCTTATCCGGGCTCCGATGAACCGCCTGAGCAGCGCCTTGGAGCAGATTGGGTTACTCGAGATGAAGATCTAGCCACAGTCATCCCACAATGTCATTGAGCTTCGCTTACTCCCAAGTCACAAGAGTACAGGTACAATACTGTACCTCTTCGGCCTTGTTGCCCAGCGACGCGAGCCACAGCAACTGATCGAAGGACGTGAGGTCATTGTGTGCAAAGTTGAGTCTCCTCAGTCGCCCAAAGAGCTTGAGGTTCGCGCTCGTGGACGCCGTGGCCGCCGCTGCCACCTTGTCCACGTGCACATACCGGAAGGAGATCGCGTTCACGAGCGCGTGCACCTTGGCGCTCTCGAGTACCTCGAGCGCGTCGCCGTAGACCACGAGCACGCGATACTCGCCGCGCACCTCGATCTCCGAGAAGCCCGTCTTGTTGTTGTGGACAGTTGGGTCCTCGCGGCTCGTCGGCTTGATCTCGCGCTCTTCGTAGCCAATGGGGGCACTGTTCGCTGTTGATCCTCTACTGTTGGACGCCGAGCCGCCACCCCAGGAGGTCGCGAGACTGAGGTCCTTGAAGGACTTGGCTGAACTCCCTCCGTGGCTCGAACATGAAGAGCTCGTGAGCTTGTCGCGGCGCTCCCAGAGCGTCTTGGCGCAGGCGATCGCGTGTGCGCGATGCGCCTCTTCGAGCTCCTCACGCTCCTTGCTCGCGCCTTTGGTCACCTGCGCGTAAAGCGCCATGACCTCTTTGCGCTCCGAGTCGCTCAGGGGCTTCAGGTCCAGGTGCTTGAGCACGGGGAAGCTACGGATCATCTTGCCGCGGTACTCACTCTGGTTCGACTCGCATACCGTGTTGCCGTCTAGCCGCAGCTCACTGATCGACGTGACCTAGGAATGCAACAGAGTTAGTTAGCCGTAGCTCTTCAGTCAGCCAGTCGCTTAGTCAGTCACTCCCAGCAGTCATTTTTTAGCGGATACAGTACTCAACTGGTAGCAATGGGTCCAGGGCTTCGAGGGCCTCAATCTTGTTGTTGGACAGGAAGATCCGCTGCAACGACGGCAGTTTTCCTATTTGGCCGATGCGATCGATCTGGTTACGCCGCAGGTTGAGCTCCGTGAGCAGCGTGAGCTTGTCAATGTTCTCGAGCGTCGAGATGCGGTTTCCACCCAGGTTGAGCACGCGCAGCTCGCGCAGCTCATTCAGGTTCTGCATCATCTCAATGTCGTTGCTGTGCAGGTCGAGCACGTCGAGTTTCTTGAGGCACTCGAGGTTCTCAATCATCTTGAGGCGGTTCTTTCCGAGCATGAGCACGCGCAGGTTGGGCACGACGCCAAAGTTCTCGAGTTTCTAGCCAGCGAGGTTACGCATATATTGTTAGCCTCAGTGTTGGTCTATGAGTGCTAATGCAGGGGTCAACATGTGTGTACTTGGATACCTCAACGCGGTTGTTGTAGAGGTCGAGGAAGATGAGGTTGGGCAGCCCGAGCAGGTTCTCGATTTTACGGATCGAGTTGTTTTGCAGGTTGAGCAGCCGCAGCATCTGCTCACCCTCGAGCAGCGGGATCACAGGCAGATTGCGCCGATCCAAGTTCAGGCGCTCCGGGTTGGACGCCTTCGACTAGGAGAGCGAAACAGTGTTAGCCACACCGAGTCACATGAATGATAAAGTCATAGGAATGCAGATACCTTCTGGTTGCGGTACACGATCGGTACTCCCGGGATCTCGGTCGTCTCTGCGAAGTAGAGCTAAGGGCACCATAGCCAACCAATTTGTACCCATTGAGTTCATACGGAAGCCAGTTTACGTGAGAACTCAAGCATTCGTTCACTGAAAACAACGCACCTCGTGCTCGCTCTGGTCGGGATTGACATCAGCAGCTGAAGCCTTCATACTCCCTTGGAGGTCCACGCCGCTATTCTGGAGCTCTTGATGTGAAGGCGCAGCCTTCCCCAGCGACGTGTTCGGTCGGATCGACAGGTCGGCTGTCTTGGGTTTCTGGATGCTGCTGTTGCTGCTTCCACGCTCGAGCACCAGCGACCGCCGGTGCATCTACCGTGGATGTGAGGTTTGGGACGGTGGAGGCAAAATAAGTCGACCGAGAGGCGCATAGATGCTGATATCGCTATTGTAAACCTTACCTCTGTCGCCATCTCAAGTGAGTTGTTGAGTGCCTCAGGCGATCGGCTAAAACAGGGCAAAGCAACGGGCAAGTTGGCAATGAAGTTGCCTAGTTATTGAATGCAAGTAGCGACCAGCAACCAGTAAAGCAGCTTACCGGACGTATCCGCGGACCGTGGAGAAGGGCGCGTCTTGCAGCGGAAACTGTCGATTCTCCATCGTCTGCGTGAAAGTTAGAGACCGAACACACACAGCAGTGTTAGTGTGAGAAGAATGTGAGATCAATAAACAGATCATGAGCGTCGAGACGTACATCTCCTGCTGTGGCTGGTCGATCACCAAAGTCTGCAATGGGTAGTTGACGATCTGTGCCTTGTCGAGGCTGCTGCTCATTCATACAACCACATGAAGGTTAGCCAAGCAGCCGCAAGCAGAGTTATCCCGTCTTGGATACAAAGCCCACCAGCTCAAAGACCGATCGACGCTGCTGTTGTTGCGATGAAGGCGACTGAAGGTGCTCTGGCTGCACATTTCGCACCACGGGCGAGATGCTTGGGCTGCTTCGTCGAGGAGCAGCTCCCGGGTAGTACCCTCCAGCCGCCGCCGCTGCTGTTGTTGCTGCACTGCTGCTACTGCTCCTGGCGTCGCCAGCAAACCCGTGTTTGGTCCACCGCAGATTCTGTGCAAAGTTGCGTGCTGTAACCTTGCGCGGGTTGGGTGGTGCTCTCAACACGGAAGTTGTGCGGCCCAGGTGGCTGCTCGAGTCGTGGATCTCAGGGAAATGGCTGCTGGTGGGGACAGCAGTCGTGCATGTGGCTACTGGTAGCGCCCCCAGTGGCGTTGCTGCTCCGAGTGGTGACGCTGATCGTTTCTCAAACACTGATAAGTTGCCACCAATAGCGTCAGTAGACCCTAGGAGGCCGCGCATGCTGCCGTGCGAGTCGTCCTTGACCGGCGCCAGCTTTTCCTTGCGCGCGGCAGCGATCTTGCTGAAGAGCCCAAGCGACACGCCACCATCACTGCGTCGAGGACCAGTAACAGGGCCTCCTAGTGGGTTCGTGGGTGGAGTGGCGCCAGGCAGCGTGGACGCGACGTTGATCCCTGCGTTCGGTTCCATTGCCTCCTAGTATCACATGTGTGGCAATTCAGGATCGCAGAAAGGAAACGAGGAGCTCAGTACGCTTATTTCAAAGGGTTTTGTTTTCATTAGAAGCATATTTTCTTTTACATAAAATATCCATAGAGATGCTGCTGATAGAAACCCTCTTTATACCATCTAGTATTCGCATATGCATTACGTCAGGACATTTGGTTGTTGAAGTTGCATGTTGCCGCGTCCTTTCGCGACCAACGCACTTCCATTGGCTGAAAGTGAGCCACTGCCTCGAAAAGATACGCTTTCCATAACGCAACGCTCACTTCTGCTTGCAACATGCCGATGTCATCGTCACCGCGAGCGTTTGTTCGAGCACTGCTGCTGCTCTTGCTGTTGGCGCTAAGTCTACTGACGGCGCCCACCGCTGCGAGTACGGCCGCGACGGCGCTGAGCTGCAACGAGACGAGCACCACGCAGGCGAGCATCGCACGCTGGACATCGCTCACGGTCACAGGCTCCACGTTCTCTCGCGACTGTCGGTGGTTAACTCTTAACGCTCCAAGGACTTGCTATCTCTACGAATGATCTCACGCGTATTTCGTATATTGTTATGTGATCAGCACATGCCGCCGCGGTGTTCAACGACGAGATCTGGATGGTGGGCGGCGTATCCACATCCTACTACACCAAGCGCCTTGAGAAGACCACGACGCGCTCGGACGTTGTCCACTCGCGCGACGGCTCTACGTGGGTCGAGGTACTCGAGGAGGCGCCGTTCCGCAGACGCTTCGGCCACTCGTTGACTGCGTTCACGGACCAGAGCGATGGGGTCGAGCGACTGGTGCTCATCGCCGGGTTCTCCCCCGAGCCGGGAACCGACATCTGGATGTCCAAGGACGGAGGTGGGTGAGCTTCTGCTAGTGTGTGAAGACTGTGATGAGTATGAGTTGCTCAGTGTGTCGTGTATTTCCGTGCTATTGTGTCTACTAGAGACGTGGATGGAAGCGACTGCGACTGCAAGCGCGCCTTGGGCGGGGCGAGGCTACCACTGCACGGTGGTATTTGACAGCAAGTTGTGGATCCTGGGCGGCAGTCCGATGAACAACAACGTGTGGTCCACCACGTCTGTAATCACAGGTGAGCTGATAATGACACATAGGTGGATCTACGCGCTGTCAATCTTAAAGATACGATGCCAATCTCCATGTGAACACAGGAACATGGACGCAGCAGCAGAATGTGCCCTGGACGCCTCGCGCGGCCCACGGGTGCGCGTCCCACACGGTCATCGGGAACGCGACGCAGGGCGACGCGTCGAGGAAGCAGTTCCTCTTCCTCATGGGCGGCTGGCAAGAGACGTCGCTCAACGACGTCTGGAGGATGGACACGGCAGGTATTCTGTGAACTCTGTCAGCCTTCACACAATGGCTACCACCAATCGAAACTAACAGCGTACTTGACCTAGGCTCCTGGACGCTGCTTACCGAGGCCGCACCGTGGAAGAAGCGCGCGTGGCACTCGGTTGTGTCCTTCGATTCGCGGACGATCGGGGACGTGTCCCTGGGGCCGCGACTGTGGCTCATCGGTGGAGGTATCGTCGGCCGCGGCATCACCAAGATGTTTCCGTACTCGGACGTGTGGTTCACGCGCAACGGCAGCGACTGGTACGAGGCGAGCTCGGACGAGTCGGGTATCTCCACGGCCGAGTGGAGTATGGTCTCGACGCACGACAAGGACGTGTGCACGGGCAAGTGGGGCCACGTGGCCGTGGGCTTCCACCGCAGCGTGCCGCGCGCCTACTACTGCAGCTCGGCGTGCGTGAGCCGCACGAACACCACGAGCCTGGCGAACCAAATTATCCCCGTGTGCGACGTCGCCAAGTCCCTCCCGGACGCGCCGGTCATGCGCACGATCTTGCGTGGAAGCAGCGTCTCGACCGTGACGCTCTACCCGGACGGCTGCGAGCTCTGCCCCGGGGAGAGCACGCGGTACGTGAACGCGAGTAAAGTGCCTGCGCTTTTTGTTATTGCGGGCAATGTGGGTACGCAGAAGGTCAAGGACGTGTTCCGGAGCACGGATGGCAGTGAGTATTGGTTTTTATTCCTGCCTGCTGAGGTTGAAGTTGCTGGCCACCAATCATACCGACCCCAAGAGCTACGCCATGTTGCTTGTTTGGTTGTTTGTTTTTGCTGATACAAATGACAGTGCTGTGCGAGAAGAACGGTGTGATCTGCTCCGGCATGGGCGTGTGCACGCTGGGCGGCAACTGCCTCTGCAACACGGGCAAGCGAGGGCAGTTCTGTGAGAGCGACCTGGACTACACGATTCTCGACGCCTGTGCGTTGGTTGATACTAGTTGGTGCCCTACTGTGCTTATATCGACACATAAGACTGATCTCTTGCGCTTGCTGTTGCTTGTGGGCTTGAACAGCAAGTTGCTTTCCAGAGACCGCGGTGGTGCGAGTGGCGGCACAGAGTGAAGGTGGCGGAGCGCCGATAACGACAGAGCCCAGGGCAATCCGCGATGTTGCGGTCGGTGACCGCGTGCTGGCGCTGGACGCGGCCGGTGCGCCTGTGCTCTCGACGGTCTACTACACCCCGCACGACAGCGACCCAATCGCCGCCGTGCGGTTTCTCCGCGTGGTGCACGAACTACTAGTCGGCCATCGTCCGCAAAAGGTAGAGGATTGTTCTGAGATCGATGGATTGGATATTCCTGGCAGCGCTGGGCATGTAGTGGTGCTGGTCATGCCCTCTCTCTCTCTCTCTCTCACACACACACATATTGACACACAGTCGAGTCTCACGTGTGGTTGCTCTGCATGTTCTCTCGTGTTGTGGACAACCACGTGGCTTCATGATATAGCCAGAGTTTGTGGCGCGCGAGCAGGTGCTGGAGATCACGCCCGACCACCTCATCTTCTACGATCCCAGGCCAGAGGATGCGGATGGTAGGGGAGCAGATGAAGAAGATCCGAGGTGCACGGCCGAACGTGTGGGTGTGGATGTGGACAGCAGTCTCAAGCTACGGCGACCACAGCATCAACAGGCCGCTCGCCACCTGGTGATCAACGACACGATCTTCGCGCTCGACCCAGCAGCGGGAGATGGCCACGGCAGACTTGTCGCGAGCCGCATCACGCGCATCGATGAGGTGGTGCTGCGCCGCGGCGCGCTCACGCTCTACACCACGACGGGCAACTTGTTTGTCAACGGCGCGCTCTGTAGCAACTTTGGTGACTACTACCCGGTGCTTCCGTGGATACGTCAACAGCACGGCGGCGGTCCTGGCCTCGGCCGCCGAGATCTGCTTCCGTTCGCGCTCTTTGCGCCACACCGGCTGGCTTTCGCGCTGCTTCCGAGCGACAAGACCGCGCGCGCAATGCGCTGGCTCATGGACACCTTGGTGCTCCCGCCGCTGCGGTGGCTGTGCGTCCAAAACAGCTGGTTTCGGGGCTGAGGTTTTGAGTTTTCCTGAGTTTCTGCATAGTTGGCCTGTCAATCGACTGAACATGGGTGACTTCAATATCAGAGAGTAATCCAAACAAACAATCAGCCAGCCAGCCGCCGGCTGACCACGTGGCAGCTCGTAAGAGCCACAGGAAATGGATACGAACTGTAAAAGCGGCAGATAGTAACCAGCAAGCTGTAGAGGACGAAGGAATGCGTCACGATCGAGATTGCGCTGGGCGTAAAGGTCTTGCAAAAGGCAACAATTCGGTTGGCGCTGGCCTGGATGAATAGTGTAGAGTAAGGTGCGCTCAAATATCCCAGTGCTGCTCTATTAGTTTTCATGCGCTGGCATTCGTCGTGCCTGAGCAACAGACAGGCACTACTCGGTACAATAAATGGCTTCTACCAGACTGGAAATCATCAATAAGTCAATGTGCTGCCAACGAACGTAGAAAGAGTAACCTACCCATGTAAAATCGGCGGGACCGCTCTAAATGAAGCTTCTGTGAGGGCATCTGCCACTCGTTGACGCGAGCCCCGGATCTTTTGCCAAGTGCGTGGGCGCATTTAGCAGCCTGCTCTGTTTGTGTGGCCAATTCAACACTGTCAGTGTCCAGCAGCAAGACCGCTCCTGGTCGTGCTGCCGTCAGCATAGAAGTTGTCAACAATAGCCGGACAACGTTACAGACCCGACCAGGACGGACCATAAAATCCAATCCAATCAACTGGTGGACAACAAGTCAGTGAACCGGCTCGATGACAAAGGGAAAAAGGACGACGGAACGATCTATGCCCCACAATGCTCACTGCTGTAATTTATAGTATTTTCGGACGCAAAGAATATTATTCTTATCCGTTAGCTAATGCTAGTGGTCTTTACCCGCCTTCAAAGCATACAGTGTTCCTGCTTATGTGCCCTTCCAACACGTTTGTCTTGTTTCTGACCTATCTAAAATGAATGATATGATCGATACGCACAGTATACAGGTTTTTTTGTCCCACGCCTATCAATACCCATCCGCTTTCGGCGAACACGGCTGGAAGGACGGAGCAATCGCTTTTTCCCGGCTCGCTCGTAGAGGCGCCTTTGCCTGCCTCTTGTTGTTGTTGCCGTGCGCGCGCGCTCTAAAAAACAGATGCAAAGCTGAAGATGCCTCTCTCTGTCGTCCTCACAAGCCAATTTGCCTCACAAGCACCACGACAGCACCACCCCACCAATCCACACAGACAAGCAAGCAAGCATGAGTGTGTTGGGCAAGCGCTACGCCGCCGAGATCTCGTCGCAGATGGAGGCGTGTCTGACCGAGTACTACCGCCAGGAGTGCCTGCGCTCGCTCTATAAGAAGCAGGAGCGCCGCGACCTCTGGGAGTACCCCATGCAGCAGCACCACCGCAGCAGCAGCAAGCAGAAGGGCGTGTCGTTTGCCATGGCGCCCGAGATCATCGGCTGCGCGGACCCGAGCGTCGACCGCAGCCCCATCGACGTGTCGCCCATCTCGCAGCTCGAGCTCATGGTGCTGCTCTCGCAGCGCACGTTCCCCATCCAAGCGTGAGTCCGAGGTGTGTGCGTCGAATACCTGTACAAAAGCACCAAGAGCAAGCAATCAAGCTCTCAAGCTCTCAAGCGCGAGCACAAGCAACGCGAATACAATAGAAGACCACGACGAAGACACGAATGTACCAAAGTCTAGAATGAACCGCGCCGCGCATGACCACCAAGCAAGGGCTGCAGTCCGTATTTATCGCCCGCAAGCTAGGGCAAGAACACCGAGCTCTAGGGCACAGACCATCACCAATAGATCGAAAGAGGATGGTCAGATTACTGTTTGATGTACAATGAAGTCACTCTTTTGCTGAACCACATCGGTCTGTCTGCTGCTTGTCTTTGAGGTGCATCTCATGTTACTCCCTAAGCATGGGTGAGTGATCTCGCATGGTTGAGTGATCTCGCATGTTTGTGGCTGCGATCTTCATCATGCGCGCGCGATGCCTTGGCGCAAGTTCGATGGATTCAGATCATGGGCATGACGCAAGGCATCAAGGGTCGCGCGGCGAGCGAAGAATGTGGTGGTGCTCATCCTTCTTCTCCTCAGAAGATACACGTCGGAAGAAAGAGAAACGTCACCAGAAAGGCGTGGGGAGCTTCTCTTTTACAAATTGTCGCTTCCAGCGACATCATCAGACGCACCTCTCGGAGCAGCTGAACGAACACCGCCACTACGCGCAGATCGCGAGTGCCTTTGGCTCTGGACAGGGCTTCGTGGTGAATATGCCCGCTGCGACCTCGTAGAAGCAAAAGAAGGAGACGCGCGCTCCTCACTGAGTGGCTGCTGGCGCTTGGGCTCGCGGCGATGTAGAGCGAGTGTGAGCCGTTCGGTGCTCGTGTCTACAAGTCTCCGCCGGAGACTGCACCTGACGCCGTTCGCTGGGTATGTATAATGGTGTGCAACATGTTGGTAGCAGATTCGCGGTGTCGTCACGTGCGCTGGCAAGGATGTTGGTGCTCTTGGGTGAATTTTGTGGTTTGTACATCCAGTTGTTCCGCGACGTCGACTGATCACTCTGAAAAGACTCTGGTGACGCGAAATCTCCTGCAGTTCGGACCGCAACGGTTCTGTAGACGCGTACCTCTACGAGTCTCCATTGTATCAGCAGACTGGAGACGTGCCTATTGAACGCGATAGCGTAAGTCTATGGATATCGCTACTGTTGCCAACTAACAGTATTACGGCACATCCACTCACGCATTCAATCAGCGCTCGTCTCGAGCGTACCTAACTGGCGGAATCCGAGCTCTCATCTTCTGGGCTATCACTCTCTTCTCCCACCACCGTGACTCGGAACGCCTTCACCTTGGCTCTCAAGTGCTTCGTCGTCTTGGTCATAGTGTTGACCCCGTCACAGGAGCGCACGGCAATCGGATTCTGGTCGCTCAGGATCTTTTCGGTGCACCACTCGACGCCCTTGCACTCGTCGCTCTTCTCGAAGCAGCTCATCCAGCATTCAAACGTGTTCTCCGAGACCGCGTGGTGTTGACAGGCGCAGTTCGACTGGCAGAGCGCGGCAAAGTCGATGGCCATGCTGTGCGTGTTGCACCAGAAGTCGCATTGCTCCTTCGCCGTGCTGAGCGAGAACGGGTGGCACAAGCGGTAGTTGCACGCATTGCTCATGAGCTGACGGTGCGCAGGGCACGCGACTGACGCGAACTGCGACGGGAACGAACTGCCGCTCTCGACAAACTCGCCGAGCTGCCGGCTGTACGCGGCGAATTCTATCCCACTGTTGAGCATCGTTGCCGACTCGGAGAGCAGCACCATCTTGCCGTACCACGCTCGGATCACCTGCGAGTTCTCGTGGCGCGTCTGCGGCATGCGCATGCCGTGCACCACGGCAGGAATTTTCACCGGTAGTTGCACCCACGTCGAGAAGCCGTCGCCTACCATCATCGTGAGCTCGTCGTCCTTCTGCACGGGATGAACGACTGTCGTGCCGTCGCGCAACTTGATCATGAGCCCTGACGCTTTATCTGGATTTAGGATTTCTTGTAGTACGCTCGCGTTCTGAAGAGAGACTTGGAAGAATGCTGGCGCGCTCATCGCGATGAACAAGCCTGAGTCCGAGTGCATGCTCAGTGCGAATCTCTCCTCTGGATCTGAATTGCTTTCTAATGGCTCTTGGGCTGAAGCTGTCGCTGCCGTTGCTGCTGCTGACGAACTCATTTCTTCTGTTCTCTTCTTCTCGTGCACCGGGACGTAGGCGTGAAAGTGGTCCATGTCGCGCGCATCCGAGACGAACTCGCGGAGACTCGAACTCTGATCCACTGCCGTGAACGACGCATCAAACGCTGCGCTGAAGCCATCGATCACCTTTGCCACTAATTCGCTGAACTTGTGTTTGATCCGCTGGTACTTGGGACAGGCGTCCCAGTCGAGGTGGTCGACGCCATTTGTGGAGCTGATCGTGAAGCGCTTCGTGCCGTCGTTCAGCTCACGGTACAAAATGCCGCGCGAAGGGTCTTCCGAGGGTCGCTGCCACGCGCACTCCACCGCGGCGTGCAGATATTCGCGGCGTAGATCGGCGTATCCAGGCACGTCGCTGATCGTGATGATGCCGTATTTCTGCAGCTCACTGGCGACTGTGTTGTTGTACGCCAGCGTGCGAAAATCGAGCGACGGGATGACGAGCTCGTCGTACGCGTAGGTTGCAGTCAGCATGAACGCAGCGGTAACCGTGTAGCGCAGCGCATTCAGAGGCGCCATAGCTGGATCTCCGTGTGTGTGCGCGCGCTTGCTCGTGCTGCTGGAGGCTTTCTCTCCGAGATGTGGGGCTGCAATGCACACGCGGCCTTTCAACGTTCTCGTTCAGATTCGCTAATGCATATCCATTGAGCTTTCCACAAAAATCAGGAGCCACACAGGTGTATCCACTCCAATGTGAATCGTTCCACAAGTTTATATGGGACGTATTGTAAGACACAGCGTGAGACACTTGTGTGCAGCACACTGTGAATCGTCCCACATGTGAACAATTTCTCAGGTGCAATTGACAAAGCATTCCTTCTTTTCCGTCGTTCGCCACATTTGCTCAGATGAAGACGTACGCGCCGGCGTCGCCCGGGAAGCCCAGCGGCTCATCGCTGTCGTCGTCCTCGTCGCTGGAGAGCGAGTGGTTCTCGCTCGAGGAGCTCGAGACCGCGCGTGAGAACTACCTCATGGAGCAGGAGAAGGAGCAGCCGTCCCCGCAGGTGCGTGCGTTCGCGATGCACGAGTGCACGAGTGTTTGCTCAATGTTCTTTGAACGTCGATTCATGTGTATGGCCTGCTGTTTTCGTGCGACTGCAGGTGAAGCTGCGCTATGCAGTTGCACTCGCGAAGAGCAAGAAACGCGATGACAAATACCGAGGCATCGGACTGCTTGAAGGTGCGTCTGTGTACGTGGCTTGGAAGGAAGGGTGGCTTCTTTCCGGTGGTGTTGATGTTACACAACGCTGACACGAAGTGGGCTCCTATGTTGTCGTCGCCACGCTGTAGACTTGCTGGAGCAGGGCCATGAGCATAAGGAGTGTCTGTATTGGCTCGCACTGACGTTCTACGGACTGGGCGAGTACCGAGCAAGTCGAAGCCACTGCGAGCGGCTGATCCGCATGGAACCGACCCACGCGAAGGCGCTCGCGCTGCACGAATGCATCAAGGAGGTCATGTCAAAAGGTACGCTATTTACACAACAGCGTTCAGCCTACGCTTTAGCTCTGAAAGTATTGACGCATGTTTGCTTGTGGTGTCACTGTTGGGATATCAGATGGGATTCTGGGTTTCGGACTGGTTGGTGCGGTCGTGGTTGTGGGCATCGCGTTGAAGTTGCTGTTACGGAGATGAACCGAAAACCAACAAGTCAGAGAAAGCAAATCAAGATCACCACCATCCATCCCATCCACATCCCGTGTCGCCACATAAGAACCTACAACCACGAAGCACACACAAAGTCAAGCGAAATGAACATCTCCACAAAAGAAACAATCGAAAACTCATATCTATTCTTCTTCCTTCCTACTTACTTATCAGCAGCAGCAGCACATGTTGTTGCTTGCTTCGCTCTTATCTTCTACCTACTTCCTCCACCTCCTCATATAACCAAATGGCGCTCGTTGCGTTGCTTTCTTCCAAAACAAACACTTACAGCTGCGCGAGCGCCTGCTGCGCCTCGCCCGAGAGCGCACTCCAGGCGCCCTGCACCACCGGCGCTGGCAGCTGCGTCTGCAGCTTGGCCAGCAGCGCGCGAAGCTGAGCGATCGCCTCCTCTGAGATGATCGAGTAGTCCTCGTCCTCCTCACTGTTGAGCTCCTCGTCCTCGATCGGCTCGTGCACTGAAAAAGAAACCACGACAACAAATAGTTAGTACAGCTGAAAACACCACCTTCAAAAGCAACTCAACCGCAACACAAGCCACTTACTCAGGATCGCCGCGAACGCATTCAGGATGAGCGGCAGGTTGGCGTAGTCCGGACCAAGCACGTTCGCGTTGCCGCTGTCCACGAGCGCGATGAGGCGCGCGTGCACGTCGCGAGCCTCGAGCACATCGGTGCGCAGCGGCAGCCACGAGAGCCAGACGGACCAGAGCTTGGCCGCGTCCACGGCGCTCTCGCGGTACAAAATGATCTTGGACACGGCGCTGATCGCGTTGTCGCGTGCGGCGCCGACCTCCTCGTCGTCGACCGTGGCCGAGACGCTGATGAGGTGCACGAGCTTCTCGAGCGAGCTCTGCGCGAACGGCTCAAAGGCCGCGCCGCACTTCTCGGCGCACACGCCGATGCCGTAGGCTGATGCCTGGATCACCGACGCCGACGTGTCCTCGAGACCCGCGACGAGGTGGTTGAGAAAGACCGGCACGAGCTCCTGCGCCGGCTGGCCGCAGTGCTCGATGATGTCGTCAATCATGCAGATCGCCTGGCCGCGCAGCACGTTCACCGTGCCGAGTTGCAGGAACGGCGTGATGAACGGCAGCAGGTGGTTCTTGAAAATCGGGAAGAACGCCTCCTTCTGGGTCTTGATGATCCAGCCGATCGAATCGATCATCGAGCGGAAGACGCCCTCCTCCACTTCGTCGTTCTCACTCTGCTTGATCGCCTCCTCCTCGTCATAGTCCTCGTCCTGCTGGTTCTCCTGTCGCGTCGCCGTCAGGCGCTCGGCCGAGCTCGTCGCAACCGTCTTGAACACGTCCACGACGCGTGGCACGTGCTCAAGAGGCACGCCCACGTGCACGCCCTTCTCGACGCTGTCCTTGCAGACTTCGAGACAGGCTGACGTGGCCTCCGCGAAGGCACCGAGGCACTCGAGATCCTCTTCGGTCTGCAGGCCGTTGAGCAGCGGCTCGAGGAACTTCTCAAAGAGCTGCTGAGGAAAGTGCGGCGCGCTGGCGCCGTAGCCGTAGTTGAGCGTGCCGTCCACAGCGGCGTTGAGCAGCTTAGCCATGCTCAGTGAGCTCACGACGCGAATGTCCTCGACGTACTCGAAGTTGAGCAACGGGATGAGCACCTCGGCCACCTCGGCCACGTACGGGTAGAACGCGCCCTCGAGGTCGAGCGCGCTCTGGTAGAGCATGTTGCACGCGTTCGTCTTCTCCTCGAGCGCGCTCGTGTTGATCTGGAGGCGCTTCTTGCCCACGCCGCGGATGTCCACGGTCACCGTGTCCTTGCCGTCCGCGGTCTTGCCGTCCTCCTCGCTCTCGCCCTCGGCAATGTCCGAGAGTACGATGTCCGGCTGAATCTGCGCGGCCTTGATCAGCGGCGGGATCACGTGCGGCAGGTAAGGCACGAAGTCGCCCTTGAGGATGCTGCCGATGCGCACGCACGACTGCGCCACGTACTGCACCTCAGGGCCCTCGAGCTCCTCGCTCGCCTGCACGCGAATGAGGATCTCCATCACCTCCTTCGCGTCGCCCACGAAGCGCTCCTTGCCCACAGCCTGGCCGATGAGCGCGATGGACTCCATCGACTTGCCGCGCAGCAGCGAGTACTCCTTGCCGCGCGCGTTCAGCAGCATGTCCTTGGCCAGTGGGATGAAGATGTCATAGAAGCCCGTGAAGTCCTCACCGATGACCTTGGCAATGCTCGCGACCGCCGTGATCGCCTGCTCCTGCACCTGGCGCGGGCACGCGCGCATGGCGTTGAAGAGCGCCTCGAGCAGTGCCTGCGCGTGCGGCTTGACGAACTTGGCCTTGCACACGTTGATGTTGCAGAAGTTGATCACGACACTGGCCGCGAGAGCGCGCGTGCGCAGCACACCCTGCTCGTGCGCGATGAGCGCCGTGAGCGCTGGGAGGATCACGGCGTGGAACTTGGCCTGGAAGTTCTTGCCCTTCTCAACCTCGCCAAAGTCCTCGGCAAGTTGGCCGATGCTGTGCAGCGCCGCGTACTGCACGCGCGGGTGGCCGTCGCTCAGGAATGGCACAACCATGCCAACCACGTTGTCCAACTCGCGAGTCATGAGCGCCTTGGAGCCCTCGCCGAGCAGGCAGATCGCGTACAGCGCCGCGCGGCGCTTGCGCCAGTCAGCATCACCGAGTAGGCCCTTGATCACGGGGATCGCGACCGGCAGCACGGCGCTTCCGCCGAGGGAAGAGCTCAGACGGTCAATCGCGGCGGCACCAGTCTCGCTGATGTTGTTCTCGGCGTCGTTCGACTCGGTGAAAGTCTCCGGATCGTCGAACTTGGTGACCCACTGCTCGTCGTCCTCGACCTCGCACATCATCTGGATCACGAGTGGCACTACCGACTGCACGATGTACTGCGACTTGCGCACCATGCCGCCGGCGTTCTCAGCGAGCGAGAGCAGGAACTCGACCGCGAGCTCGCGCGTGTCGGCGTCCAGGTCCTGTGTGGACGAGATGAAGATCATGGCACGGCCGACGTCGTCGAGGTTGTTGCGGAAGAACTTTGGGTGGAGCTCGGCCACCTGCACGAGCACAGAAAGCACCTCGCGGAACGTGGCCTCGTCACCGGACTTGAGCAGCCCTTCGATGATCTGTAGTGCATAGAGAAGGCGATATGCAGGCAAGAGATTAGTGTCAATCAATGGCTGGTAGTGGTGGTCGCAGTGGGTGACCAGGTACGTACGCGCAGCATTGGGTTGATGATGATCGCGAACATGACGAGCTCCTGGCGATCCTCGAGCGTGAGCAGGAACGACGACGCGGCCTTGAGACTCGCAATCTGCACTTCGCTGCTCGCATCGTTGAGCGAGTTGGTGAAGAGAGTGAGGAAGCTCTCCTTGTGCGGCGCGAGCAGCTCACCGACGTACTCGGCGAGCTTGGCGAGGAGGTCGAACGCTGTCTCGCGCATGAGCGCGTCTGCATGCGTGGTGAGTGCCGACACAACGGTGAGAAGCTCCGGCCACGGCTGGCCGAACTTCTGCGAGACGGACGCGAGCTCGGCGATGAGGTGGCCGATCTTGCGGCGGATGTGTGCAACCGGCTCGGACGCCACGGCCTCAAGCAGCTGTACCTTGAGCGTGAGCTGCGCCTGCTGGTCGAGCTTTTCGTACACGCCCGACTTGACCTCGATGAGCGGGCGCAGCAGCACTGGCGCAAAGGCGCGCGCCTCGGCGTCCTCGCCGGCGCGTAGCAGCTGCACGAGCTGCAGCACGAGCGCCTGCGGGTTCTCAAGCTTGTACTGCGCGTAGGCGGCTTCGGCCTGTTTGCGCGTGGTATTGTCGTTGGACATTAGCGCCGCCACGAGCGCGAGGAAGTCGGCCATTATGGTGGTCGGGTGTAGGGAAGGAGAAGACGAAGAAAGGGAGACTTGTCGGGTCTGTGGCTACCGACCTGCAGGCGAGGAGGAAAGTGGAGCGGGTGCAAGCACGAGCGAGCACAAGCACGAGCACAGGTGAAGTGGCGGCCGTGGAGATTGAAAGGCGGCTTTTCCCGCCAGCCAGCCATCTTGGTCCCGCCAATTTGGCATGCGAGAGAGGGCAGGCGTACAGCTTCTATCCATAATGTGACTGCCTCGTACATAGATTTCAGAAGTTACGCTATTACACAGCAGTGCATTCGATCATGATGAAGCTCTTTTTCCACCCTCTGTACTGACACAACTTGTTTACTATTGCAATCTCGTGCCAATAGTACAGCGCTCTATGAATGAAATGGTCAAATTTATGGATGAAAACAGCAGCTGTTGTGACCCATTTCAAAAATAGCGAGCAGAGAAAAGCCAGATGAATAGCGTAACCACGCTGGGTTACGAGAAGAAAATGTCTGCGTAACCATATAACGCTCGTTCAATTGAAGGTGTTTCTCGCTCGCTCGAAACGCACCATCGAACGAAAAAACGAGGGAAGGAAGGCTCCATGGCGGGCGACATGCTGCACGCGCCGCCGTCACGTGCCTCATTGGACGCCAGCAGTAGCCGCAGTGGTTTGTCTGTGTCATCAGCAGCTAATGGTGGCACGTACGTTAGCACTGGGGTTGTCGTTCCCGCTGATTATGGCAGTAAGCGTGGCCTGCGTGAACTCAGCGGTAGCTCTTCGCCGCCCAAGAGCGAGCATCTCTCAATGGCGACGGAGACGGCAATCCGGTTGCTCCCAGGGAACGATGTACGTCAATGGGGCTCGTGTTTTGATCACTGTGTGGCTGTGTCGTGGTACTGATATTGGCGCTTTGTTCGCGATGAGACAGCGCTGTGTGGACTGCAAGGCGATTTACCCGCAGTGGTCGGCCGTGTCGTTTGGGATCCTTGTGTGTTTGGCATGCGCAGGCAAGCACCGGTCGCTCGGCGTGAGCGTGAGCTTCGTCAAGTCGCTGGGCATGGACAGCTGGTCGCAGAGTGAACTCCGGCAGATCGAGGTATGAATGAGTCTCCAGCGATAGGGAATGTTGGTGGCGTTGCGCTAACTTGGGAATGCTCATTTGTTGTTTGTGCTGAATATTGCAGGTCGGAGGTAATGCCAAGTGGGTCGCAGTGTGTACAGGGACGTCCACGAGCGACCTGCCGCTGGAAGAGAAGTACACATCGGGGGTTGCAAAAGCGTACAAGAACAGGTGAGTTGTGTTTGTAGCGCATCCATCCAGCCAGCTTGTCTGTTGGTAGACTTGTAATGATGCTAAGCTTTGTCAACCTTCATCACTTCATTAGGATATCGCTGATTGCCTCCAATCCATCGGCGTCAAGCTCACTCACAGTGACAGAGTTCCTCTCGATGCTCGCGAGAGCGTCAACGACCTCCACTGGTAGCACTGATGACAGCATCACGCTGCCGTCCACACCAGAGATCGCTGTTCTCCCAGGTTTGCGCCACTAGACCTCTATCATACTTGGTCGACAAGTGACAGTTTATCTTACGGACATTGTTCATCTGCAGTGCTGCCTCTGTCGCCTCCGCGAGCACCTGAGATCATCGACCAGAAGGACAGCAGCCCTAGCAGCGTCGACAGCATCATACCTGCGCCTGTGAACCCAGATGCGCTGTCCGTCAAGTGCACGACGTGCCGCTTCTCCGTGCCACTTGAGCATTTAGACTCGCACTCGAAGGAGTGCGTCGTCAGCGCCGCTGTACGTTGTGTGTTCATGTCTCTTGCATTATTTTCGTTTAGAGATGGGATTGCTGGCGGCTAATGTCTTTTGCACTTATCATCTGCAGACTGGGATCGTGTGGCGCAAGTACGAGCGCCACTTGGGTGTCCCGGGGCTGTCGTTGGGCATCAGTCTTACAAAGACAGCGGGTGGATTCGCAGAAATCACGCGCGTGGCACCAGGCGGCGAAGCCGACAGGCTCAACGTGCTCGTCGGGAGCTACGTTGTCGGTCTAAACACCGTCAAGACGTCGGCTTTCGAAGAAATTGTCGAACTCGTGCGCACGCTGCCGCGGCCAATCCTCTTCCGCTTTGTGTGCCGCCCGAGCAGTGCAAGCAGCACCACTGCTATGGCAAACACCAACGTCGCCATACCAGCAGGTGTGCCTAGGACGATTTCGTCTGTGCCGGAGCCAATCAGCATCGACTTAGAGATTACGTTCGACGAGAAGGAGCTCGGCTGCTCTCTGCAAGTGCGCGACTTCGTGTGCGTTGTGCAGCAGGTGGACAAAGGTGCGGCTTCAGTGATTCCACTGTGCTTTCGTTTTCCTTGTAGTTTCGACTCTTTGACGTTTTACTTTCCCCTTGGTCTCCATTAGGCGGACCAGCACATAGGCGCGGCGTGCTCGTCGGCGCTCGCATCGTCGAAGTGAACGGCCGCAAGTTCCTCAAGCCGGAGGACGTGATTCAGGCGATCAAGACGAGCAGACGGCCCATGCGCGTGCGCTTCCACCGTGTCGAGGGGCTTATGCGTGGCTGGAACAGGCGATAACAGGCAGACAATTCAGCACAACACGACTCAGCACGCTGCATTCATAGACGCATAGAGACCTTTACACACAGAATGTACATAAAACAACACACATAGACTTGCCCATTTTGCCTTTGAAGCCATCGCCAGCAGCACCAGTCTTGGAAAACTTTGCTGATTATCTTGCACCACAAGAGCATAACACCATAATGTCCACGCCAGCGAGTTCGGCAAAGCATGGACAAAAATTGCTGCTGGACTCGCTCACTCTCTCTCTCTCTCACCCACCCACTCTAGACATCCGGTAGCGACGCACCGCCAGCGCTAAGCGCTTTCCGCTTGTATGCATCGACGACAAAGTCTGCCGGGCGCTGCAGCTGTTTTTCTTGTAGTGACGCGAAGAACGGATGCAGCAACACGCTTTTCATCGTTGGTCGCTTTCTCGGATTGAAGTCCACGAGACTCAACAGCAGCTCCATGCCGCCAGGGAGAGCTTTGATGCGCACACGACCACGTTGGATCATCGGGTGCGAGCCATATTCCAGTGAATACTGCGCGCGATCTTGGTCGAAGCGGGCCTTGGCAGAATCTGGACTCTTCACTGCTCTGGCAGCCGCGGTAGCACTTCGTGATCGCCGCGTTGTCATGACAATTGGCATCACTGCATCTGGTCGAAGGTGCTTCAGAAGCACCTCCCAAACTTTGTCAATCCCCTTGTCAGCGCTTGGGTTGTTCTCTGGCAAGCCAAAGAGCACGAGGTACCGATAGAGCGTGTGGTACAGGATGTTCTCTTGGTCGTCTCTGATCACGCGCTTGAGCACAGTGAAGCCTGAATTCCTGCGCGGGTTCTGCACGTTCATTTCAAGAACAAGCACATTGAATTAGTCAGCTAACGTCAAATAACTTCAGCAAAGTTGCAAGCAGTGAACGCACCGTCCAGACGAGTTTCAATGCTTTCAGCAGATCAGCCGGACACCGTACGTCTTCGAGAATCTCTTCGTACGGGGCGCTACAAGACAAGAACGACATCAGTCAGTCTCTTTATGATCAAGACAACAGGCACTCGTGTATCTATCTACCTTCCAGTAAACAGGTGAAGAAGACTCAGTCCGAGCGAGAAGGTGTCGCCAGCAAAAGACTGCTCCGCAGCATCGCCCTCGAGCAAAAACTCCATTGGTGAGTTCTCGAGCGTCGTGAACTGGTCCAGGGACACTGGTTTGCCGAGGCTCTCGGTATTCGATTCGGCCGTCCCGTAGTCTGCGAGCTTAATCCAGTAGGAGAAAGTGGCAGGAAGGCGCAACTCGAACGATTTGTCTCCTACAAAATAGGCCAAGACCAGGTCTTTACCCTCCTGTCTGTTCAGATCCTGGTGATCGATGTCTTTCAAGAAAAAGTTGAGCAGCTACACAACAGAGAGATCGGAAACGTGAGTTGAGTATCAACACACAGCACACTCATAGACACACATAGCACCACGACCGTACCTTGATGTCGCAATGGCGAAAGTGGAAGCGCTCGCGGGCACAGTACAAACTGAACACCATCTGGAAGAAGAACGGCACGACGACGGCCTTGAGCGGCAGCAGCTTGTCCTTCTGCAGGCTGATAAAATCCTCGAGGTCACCGCCGTCGCAGAACTCCATCTGGATGTACTGGTACTGTCCACCGCCACCATTCGCTCCAGCCATAGAAGAACGGAACGCAACAAGAGACGCAGGGTCGACGCTGAGTCTCCTGTCGTTGAGGATATCACTCGGCTTGCGGTGCTCGGCGCTGCCCCAGCGGTCAGGACGTGGGCGATCGGCCGACACGAACATGTCGTAGATCTGCAGAAAGTTAGGACAGAACTTGGTGTGTACCAACTCCGAGAGCAGGATTGTGTGTGCGATTTCCTGGCGCACCACGCTCTGTACAGACAAACGAAAGAGGTCGCAGCCACAGTGAGTGAAGCTGAACTGGAGACAGTTGGGAACTTTGTAACCTATTCCTTACCTGGTTGCCAGTACTCTCGATGGCGCCAATGTCCATGACACTGATGGCTTCGAGGCGCTTGTGACGCGTCGAAAACACCTTGTGTACTTCTTTGTACGCGCCATCCGAGAGGTAGTGACCGCGAGGGTAGTCCTTGTACACCTCGACCATGGATTTGCGCGATTGACTAGAAAACAAGAGCGCACGCATTACAATGTTAACGTTAGTGAACACAGGAAGCATCGCACAGTCAACAAGGTCCATCGCGGGAGAACGTACTTGGACGAAGTTGCCATTGACCATGCGTATGCGCTGCAGAACCATCATCAAACACACAACGCCAGTCAGTGAGAACGCAGCCTGTGCTTCCAGCAGCAGAGAACCAAGACAGGACCGTACATGTTGGTAATGTTTCTCCACGATGACGACACGTTCCGCAACACACCTCGAAGCGTCGTGATCGGCAGCACGCGGGAATGCAACACGAGTCGGAGCACGTTGTCCACCAAGATCTTTTTCTGCTGCAGCTTCAGCTGCACATGGCGCTTTTGCTCGACTGATGATGACCGTCGGCCACCAGCGGATGACGGTCTCGTCTTTGGGGTTGACGCTGACGCTTCTCTTGTGAGAGAGTTTCTCGTGAGCGATGTGCGTGCCAGCGAGGACGAACGTCTTCCAAGCGACAGCTTTTCGGTCGACGCCCGACCTAGCAGCAGAGACGTTCCAAAAGAGTCTCGATCAATCCTGAGAGATTCACCAACTGTTGGCTCTCGTTGCAGCGGCGCCACATCATCGTCCGCTTCGTCCTCGTCCCACTCCAGGTCGTCCTCCATGAGCGACGGAAGAGCTGCGTGTGCGATCGGCACAATCGAAACCCGTCTCCCAGCAATGCGTCCAAGCCGAGAAAGTCGACGCGCGCGGCTCTTCTCCTTGCGCACGGACGACTGCGCTAGCACTTCCTCCATCGCGTCGGCGATTTCCATGTGGCGCGACGACGAGAGGATGCGGTCGTGCTCCGTGAGCGACAGGATCTCTAGCTTCTGGCCGTCAAGTGTGCTGAACAAATCCTTGTACAGCTGAAGACTCGGCTCGTCTTCCAGCGACTCCATCGTTATGGTTGTGTCGAGAAGCACTTTGCTTGCTGCCGTCGACTTGCGGCTCTTGCTCTTCGCGCCCATGTCGACCTCCATCGGCTCGGTACCATCGTCATCACTACAATACGATCAACACATTCGTTAGAATAACAACGAGCCATGGTAATGAAAAGCTGCACGTGATCATAGAGTAATAACTGACCCAGTGAGCGGTGGCAATATGCGCCGATGCAGCTCGTGGATAATGATGTCGGCACGAAGACTCGCAATGCGGAACAAGTAACGATTCACGCTCGCCATCGCAGTGAACCCTAGCGCCAGCAGCCACTCAGTGAGGCGCGCGCGCTCTTTCTTGCGCTTCCACGCCGTCGCAGTCGGCGTCTTCACCATGTAGCCCTGTCCAAAGCCAAACTCACTCGCGGTCTGCGCTTGGTGGCGTTCGTCCAGCTGCTCTGCAAGGTACTTCACAAACTTGTCATCAGCATCTCGAATCAGCTCCTTTGCACCCCGCACAACCGGCAGCGGAGGTGCAATCGCGCGGATCTACCAGCATCATAACGTCAACACAAATAGTATCACAGAGCACATCCCGTGCAACGTCACTCGTTTTGAACCCACCACTAGCAAACATGTATCGAGCGACACCGCTTCGCAAGCAGCGAGACACCGTACCTGTACAGTCGGAATGCTCGTCGCTTTCTTGGGGCGATTCTTGCTACTGCTAGTGGCCACACTTGCACGCGGCAGCTTGCTACTGTTGGCTGCTGCTAACGTTTTCGGCGTGGGTTTTGGCTTGCGCTGGGCTTGCTTTCCCGCCGCGATAGCAGGCGCCGCCGCCGCCGCAGCAGCAGTAACTTTAGCACCGCGACTGCGGCGCTTCTTCGGCAAGTCGACCTGCATCCTCATCATCTCCTCATCCTCCAGGTCAACCTCCAGTTCCGGCTCCTCCTGCCCCTCGTCGGAAGACGACAGCGGCGAGCGGCAGATCCCGCCACGCAGCATTTTCGTTGCTCTTTTTGCGCCTTTTTCGGTTCAAATTGCGAGATGTCTGTGCAAATGGCGGGTCGGGTGGTCCACACCATAATTTGTGACTAGTTTGCATGCGGCTAGCGTCACATTCAGATTGTGACCAAACAGAGCGAGTGGCTGCACTGCTGATGCCACTGCGAGCAATGCATGCAACTGCCGCCTGTGCGACCCGTTCTCGCTCAGCACGACGAAGGAGCAGTCGTCCTATTCACAAAAGCTGACAACAGCAATACGAGACTTGCTCTATTGTTTTCGACATGCACGTCTCCACTGCTTTGATGATGTAGTAAGAGACTCGCAAGTAAAGACATCTACAGGACCTTGGTGGCGTTCGCTGCTGCGGAAGGAAGTCTCGCGTAGCCAAAGTCTTTTCGGAAGGCGCGATTGACATCGCGGAACAACTGGGCGTTCAGGATGTTGATGAAGAGCATCCCGACGAACGCCATCCAGAAGTGAAGCTGTTACAAGACGCAAGTGACAAATCAGTCAACACAAGTCACAAGTCAGTCAACACAAGTCCGCAAGCCCAACAAGCACGAGCACAACAACAGCCGCAGCTGCAAACGTACCGGCAGCGAAAACATCTCGCGCGCATTCCAGGTGAGCCACGTGACGGCAGCGTGCGGTGCTACGCGCGCGAACACGAACATGACCCACTGCAGCAGCCAGACCCACTTGTACACGGGCGAGGCCGACACAGAGTAGCTGCTCATGGCCATGAGCTTGCGCAGATGCATGAAGGCCGAGTGAAGCTCGCAGATGAGCGCGAGCGAGAGCAGCGGCACACCGACCGTCTTGGTGAGCGCCGAGATGTAGCAGATGAGGATCACCACGTGGTGCACGACGATGCCCGGCGACTTGACGTATAGCCGGTTGAGCACGTAATCCCAGAGGTCGTAGGCGAAGTAGCCCGTCGAAATGGCCGTGGTTACGAACTCGGCGTAGGACGCGCGATTGACGTAGTCGCCACCCACCGAGTGATCGCGCGCGAGCGCGAAGAGTGCCAACAACGACGAGAGTGTCGAGTGCAGCATTGACACGCACGTGTTAGACCAGAGCAGCTGGCTGCCGGCTGAGAACGTGCTGTACGCCTTGATGCGGCGCCCGAGCAGCGGCACCAGCGCCACGCGCACGAACGTGAACGCCTGCACATTGTGCACACGAGTCATTCACAAACGTTAGTAACGCAGCAAGCAGTACATGGGTAGGAGAGGCTCATAAGCATACCACGGACGACGCCAGCACGATCCAGAGGCGCGGGTCGCTGTAGAGCTGCAGAGGGTCATTCATTTACATCACACGCGCACACACACAGAACATCCGTGTCAATAACGCATTGACATCGACACCGGGCGCAGAGGAGTCGAAGTACTGGACGCGCACCATGACGGCGCACATGGTGAGCCATGTGCCGACGAGCGCTTCGGTGATCATGCTGAGTGGTGGCGTGAGAGAGAGAGAGAGAGAGCGGATGTGGTCGTGTGGAACTGAAATGGCTGCGCTTCTCGGCCGGGGCTGCTCTCGCCAGTTCTTTGTTGTTCTTCTCGCGACCTGATCCTGCCGTTTCATCATTTTAGCCAATGAGAAAGCAGAATGCAACTGCTGAGGAATCTGCGACTTGTGAGAGCGGGTGATGTCAGTCAAATTCGAATGTGCGTAGCGTCAACATCCTGGGATTTGCTGTGAAGAGATTCGAGTGCGAGCAGCTCCGCTTGACGGCTCACTATGACGAGTTGACAACTTCCATGCAGTCTCGGTGTGTGTGAACGGCCACTACGACAAGACTGACATGACTGACACACAGGCGCGTAGGTGCAATATGGTCCTCAGCCTAAGAAGTTCAAGATCGTGAGGTGCGTGGTCAACCAGGAGCTCAACAAGGTCGCTGTGCTCGTGTTGGGCTCACGCGGCGAGAGCTTCATCCAGGTCTGGAGTTTCGACATGAGCCACACGCAGGGCACGTGCGTCGCGTCCCGG
Source organism: Globisporangium iwayamae (assembly GCA_023336215.1). Classification (NCBI taxonomy): domain Eukaryota; phylum Oomycota; class Peronosporomycetes; order Pythiales; family Pythiaceae; genus Globisporangium; species Globisporangium iwayamae. Next base: position 40,012 of record JAADWP010000030.1, read on the forward strand.
CTGGATGAGGAGATCACGTGTGTAAGCCCTAGACCCTACATTTTGCCGAGCTTACTTGGCTCCACTGTACCGTATGTCACATTTATATTACAATCGATCGGAGGTCGTCGTCTTTTTAAATCATCGTCGAAGGCTTGTTGGCGCTGACAGAATCTGGAGGAGCGCGCAAGGGTCAATCGCTACTGCTGCTCTTCGTCCGCTGTTCAGGTCTCTGCAACAGCGCCGCTCGGGGGAATTTGGTTATAAACAATTGCGTCACATCTACACCACCAGTGGCTCTCAACAGCACGCACACTCCTGTTGCGTGGCAGTCGCTTGCGTCGCCACTGGCTGGCTAGCTGGGACTTGAAGGTCTTAAGAGCATCTCATCGGGTCGAATCGCCTAAGCGTCTTCGCGGCAGATGCGCTGGAAAATAGATAGACGGGAGAACTTGGCCGCCGCCGACTCGACCGAGGGCGAGAGCGCGTCCGCGATGCTTGGCGAGGAGCTCGACGCGTCGCCCAGTTCGCTCAGGAGCTTGAGGTCCGCCGTCGTCGTGGTCGCCCCCGATGCAAACGGATCGCGGAATAGGAACGCGTCGATGTCCGTCGGTGGGGATGCTGGCGACGACGGCGAGCTGCCGATGGACGTGAGCGGCGTGAGCGTCACCTGCTTGAGGCCGCCGAAGGGGATGAGCAGGTCGATCGACTCGGTGCCGTGCATGTACGGGTTCACCATGAGGTCCTTGAGAGGCGAGTCCTGGTCGTCCGACTCACTGCCTGTGGACGAGAACGAATCGGCGAGGTCGTCTTCCGGGTTGTCGCCATGGATGAAGCGGCAGCGGTTGCCGTACATGCACTTGCCCGTGGACACGAAGGCCTTGCAGCGCGTGGTCTTGTACTTTGGGTGGCGCAGTACGCCGCGCAGCTCGTGCTCGCCGTGCGCGAACTGGCACTTGGAGCCGTAGCGACACGCGCCCGTGTCCATGAAGTGCTTGCAGAGCTCCGTCTTGTACAAGTTGTTGCGCGCGGTCTGCGGCAGGCGGCCGCAGTCGATGATGTCGCCGTTCGCGAGCACCTGCATGCGGTTCGGGCTGCCGTAGGACGACGTCTCGGGCTCATGGGACAGGGAGACGGAGCCGCCCAGGTCGTCCATGTCGCCCAGGGGCAGTGGAGGGCTGGACAGCGACAGCGCCGAGAGGTGGAAGTCTGGGATCGGGATGCCCGCAGCGGCGCCAAAGTCCATCTTCATAGTTGCTATTGAGTTGGGGGTGGGGTGGGTAGTTGCGCTGATGTTGCGGTGTGCTGCTGGCTGGCTGGTAAATAGAAAGTGGGATGAGCTTGCGCACTGTTTGACTTGTTTGCTTGCTCGCTCGCTTGTTGAGTTGTTGACTAGTCTTGTTGCTTGCTTGCTTGCGCTCGCTTGTTTGTGGTTTTGCTGGGACGACCGAGAGAGCGAGCGGCTTGTGCCAAACCGACTGACTGCGGCGAGAAGAGAGCGGAACTGACTGCGCTGGCGGACGACCGAACTGGTTCGCTTGCTGCTGGCGCTTGCTGGCTGGTGTTGTTGTGCCGGTCCCTTTTTTGAACAGATGCCTCTGGCTCCTTTTCTCTTTTAGCGTTTGCCGCCTGTTGTTGCTGCTTGCTGCTGATCGACGAAGCGCCAACGATTGTTAGATAGACGGACGGACGGACGCTCTCTTTGCTGTTGGCTGCTGGCTGTCGAGACCGGCGCTGGCGCGGCAAAATTTCGCAATGGAGAGGACGAACGACCACAACCACGCGCGCGCAAGACGTGGTTGCTTGTTTGTTGTTGCAGACTTGTTTCTCGGTTGCCTCGTTTGTTTGCTTGCTTGTGGGGAGAGCAAGTCTCGGGGCGTCATCACGCACTGAGCCCGCCGGTCTCGTCGTCTTCCATATCTTTTGTGCCTCGCGGCCATGCGGAAGTCCAGCGGGTGGTGGTTTACCATCCCGGTCACCTTATCCTCAGTCGTTCTGATGGCGCCGCTGCTGCATTTATTTTCGTGCGCGCAATATGGCGTTCGTGCCAGGATAAGCAGGTGAAGGTTGCAGTCCACCCCACAGGTGGGATAAGCACAAGCACGCCAAGCAGGATGGATCTAATTAGTGGTATGATTGCGCTAATTGTACCTAATTAGGAGTGAAATTGCGTGCTGGTAAAGGGAGTCGAACGAGTTTAGAATGTGTGACAAACTGTACTTTCCAGGCCAATTGTCCCCTGCTTGAAAAAATCTTGTCAACTCGACCTTCTTTTGACGAGTGGAAAGCGATTTAAGCTCAATTTAGCACACTCACCTGCAAATTTTAGGTTATTTTCACCCTGAATAGCCATGTAACATGATTGCGTGTCACGCCAAAGAGCCATTCCCCAGCTGGGACAACCCGGAGTGGCGCAAGGTTCCGAGTGCAACAGCTCAAAGCGTCACATGTGATCGAGCTATTCGCGATGCAATGTGAAGCAACAAACAGAGAGAGCGAGCGAGCGATTGCCAGAAGACGGTGACGCCTTTGTCCGCACTGGATACCGTAAAGAGAGCCTCTCGTTTCGAGCGAGCAGTACGGACCCCACCGCAACATACTGCAATAGTAGCCAGCAAGCCCTTCCTGGAGCTCTTGTCGGCGAGCCGTTGACCCACACACTTGTGGACAGCTGCGCAAGCGTTTTCTGGACGGAATCTGGTTGATCCCCTACGCCCATGGGGTCCACTTCAGCTGCGTGCGTAGTGCTTTCTTCGTCTCCAATGCGACCAAATGCTGGATCTTGACTGTACGCACAACATAAAGCGAGCAAAACAAGAAAACAAGAAAACAAGCACATGTTTCTGCCATCGCAACTGGACACTTTGTGTTGCATGCGCGCAAGTCACAAATTTCTTCTTGTTGTTTGTTTTGCTTGCTGACAATCAGAAAAATTCATTCGACGTGCGACCATCGACCGGTCTGACTGCAGTATCCTTTCCTTTCATCAAAAGAGCTGCTCACACTATTCGGCCGACTTCTCCACCAAGTCCCAGTAGTGCACGACGCCCTTGGCCTCCATAACCTTGCGCGCCGTGGCGGCCGTGCGGCACTCCTGGAAACGGAAGTTGCTGAAAGCCTTGCGCGCCACAACGCCCTGCCACACGAGGCTGCAGCCGTTGCCGCGGCGCTGCTTACTCTCGTCGTCCTCGTCGTCCTCCGAGTCGTCCTCGTCCTGGTCCGGGTCGTCCAGCCAGTTAATGCGCTTCGTGAGCAGCCGCGAGTAGTGTTTGATCGCCTTCTTGCCGCCTTCGACCACGATCAGGTTGATGTTGTCGTCCTTGCAGATAAGCACTCCGCCTGTGAGGTGGAACTGTTGCGCATTCACGTCCACCTTGAAGCGGTGCTGCGGGTTCGACAGGTCCGGCACCCTACAAACACGAGATATCAGCAAAATGTCAGAATCAGAAAAAAATATCGTGACGCAAGTAAACAGACAAGTTTGCTTGCCAAGCAAACAAGCAAAGCAAACGGACGCAAGACGTACTTGAACACGGCAACGTGGATGTCCCCCGCGGCGTCCTCCTTGATCTTGCGTAGCTTCTTCTCGCGGCGCTCCTCGGGCGTGAGCTTGCGCGCCAGGTTGCGCATCTCGTGGTTCTTTTCGCGCTGCGCGACCTGCTCGCGCACCTTGCGCTCGATGGCGGACGGATCGGCCACGGCCTGGTCCGCGAGCACGCGCATCATGTTCGAGAGCTTGACCTTGGGCTCGGGCGGTGGCAGCAGGCCCAGCGCGATCTTGTCCTGCTTCTCCTTCTCGCGGTCGGCGCGGTTCTGGCGCCGGATCTTCTTGCGCTCGGCCGCCGTGAGCATGAGCGGCAGCACCACGGGCTCCTCATCGCGCTTCACCACCAGGTTCACGCGCGCCGGGTGCTCGATCACGTGCATTGTGCCGCAGAACTTGATCTTCATGTCCGCGTAGGCGATCACAAGCTCCGGGTTCTCCTTGCGGCTCTTGGGTTTGAGGAATCCGAACTTGTCCACGGCAGCGCGCTTGTCCTTCGGCAGGTACTCGATGTCCCACCACTCGACGTCCGGCACTTGGGACTCGGGCTTGGGCGGCACGTCCACGTCGTAGATCTCCATCGCAGTCACCGTTGATTCATTGTTTATAATTGAGGTCGTGGTACCATCAACTGCGATGGCGGCATCCTCGGCGCCTTCCTCCAGAGGCACGATCGCCTCTTTCTGGTATCCGCGCGGGTTTCGTCCAGACGTGAAGCCTGCGAGCATCTTCTTGGCCTCGCGCGCGCGCACCTGCTCGCCCTGCTTCACGTACGTGCCCTGCGTCACAAAGTTGAAGCTCTTAGCGGCGCGGCTAAACAGTAACAATGAGCAATGAGTCAAGACAACATAACTAGATTAGCACTACGACAACAATACCACAGCCCATTAGCAACTCAGACAAAGCAACAACATAATGAGCACGTACATTTCTCGCTTCTTGATGCTCAGGCGCGGGTCCACGGTATCGACAGCGTCCTCCTTGTCGACCGTTCGATGCGAAAGGTATGGGTTCAGATTCTGCTTCGACGGCGTTTTGCTGTTGCTGTTGCTGCGAGTCACGCTCCCGCCCTGGTTTGCCTTAAGTGTCGCGACGGGGGCAGCAACGACCTCTTCGATCACGTTCCCACTCGCGTCGATCTGGCGGCCATGCTCATCCAGTAGTAGTGGTGCCGGCATGAACGTACTGGTCGTTGTGGAAGCAGCAGTGCCGGGCTTGCCCAGCAGCGCCTTAATGTGACTCATCTGCTGCTGGACTGACTGGTAGATCTGATCCGTACGCCGGCGTTTCTCCTCCGCGAGGCGAATCTGCTCGTCGACATCGCCAGTCGCTCTGGTAGCTTGTGTTGTTGGTGGTGCTGGCGCCAATGGGATGCCGCCGGGAATAGCGCGCGCGATCTTCTCAGCCGCCGCCTTCGCGAGCGCAGCGGCGTCGATTAGCGCGCCTGACTGATAGACACTACCTCCTGCAGCAGCAGAAGCGGGTGCGTCGGGGCGCTGGACCGAGTCGCTGAAGCGGCTCTTGCGCTTGCGGCCGCTCGTGTCCATTTCTGCGCTCCTCGTGCTGCTTTCGTGTTGGCGAGGGAAAATGGGATGGGTGAAGCCGGTGGCTGAATCAGACTCATTCTCAGCTTGAAAGTCAACGGAATCAGTATCTGCGACACGGAGCAACTTTTTGTGGAAAGAAACCGTCAGTCAGTCAGGAAAGGAAAGCAATCACGCTGTGAAGCACGACCCCACGATTCACCTGTGGGTTTTGCATGCACCTGCTAAAGATAGCTGCGTGACGTCTTAGACGTCGCGGTCGATCACGTGTGCAAGCAGATTCAGCACGGTCGATTGTCTGGCGATACTCGTTCGGCCAAACTTGGTTTGGCTGTGCAAACTGATTCTGATTTGTGCAGGCTTGTTAATAGTCGGAGAGATCGGGAGAGGCGACATCTTTCTACTTTTCGCTTAAGTCTGCAGCAAGCTCGCTCGAGCGAATTCTAACGCATGTGTACTTGCTAGATGCAAGCACAAGTCGAATCATTCCGTTGTCACCTATCACTGCTGCGGTATTTAGTGAGCGAGAGAAGCAAATGTAAGCGACGCTTTAAAACTCAAAACAGGGCAGAGCTGAAAAAAATCGGACGCAGAGCAGTTTTCTCTCTTGCAGTTTGTATGCTCAGTGTGGGAAGGGGACACTTGTTTGCTTTCTGGGCGTTCCGCTCGCGCAAGTTTAGTAGCAAAAGAGCACAGCAAGCAGCAGAGCAAGCCAAGCAAGCACGCGCAACGCCATCACCACCGTCAGCAGCTCCTGTTACTGACTGACTGCGTGAGGCCATCCATCCATCCGTCGAGTAGTCTATCAGCCCATCGTCTATCTATCTATCTATCTGTACGAGCCCATCGCTCCGTCCACCGCAGAGAGAAAGCAAGCGCGACAGACAGACAGACAGCCACGTGACAGAGGTGAGAGAGAGAGTGAGAGCAGAGCAGTTATGGTCGAGCGCTCGGGCAAGAAGAAGAGCAGTAACGGCAGTGGGCCGTCGCCCTCCATGGCGGAGGTGATGGACGAGCTGCAGAGTCGCTTTCTGGTGAACCTGCCGGCGAGCGAGCTGGCGTCGAGCGAGCGGCTCTTTTTTCAGATCGAGCAGTGCTACTGGTTCTACGAGGACTTTTACGCCGACCACATCGCGCACTTGCATCATCTCAAGCTCAACGACTTCGCTAAGCAGATGTTCGCACACTGCCCACTGCTGCAGCCCATGGCGCACGAGTGCGAGAGCATGTTCGAGGACTTCAAAGTGTACCAGTCGCAGGTGCCCGTCGTCGGCTGCATCCTGCTGAACCGCCAGCGTACGAAGCTCATTCTCGTGCGCAACTGGAAGGGCACGTCGTGGAGTCTGCCACGCGGGAAGGTGAACCAGGGCGAGTCGGACATGGAGTGCGCACGCCGTGAGGTCATGGAAGAGTGCGGCTACGATGTCGGCGACACGCTCGTGGAGAAGCTCTACATTGAGTTCGTGCAGAACCAGCAGCGCATGCGCATGTACATCGCAAAGGACGTACCCGAGGACTACACGTTTGCGCCGCAGACGCGCAAGGAGATCAGCCTGATCCAGTGGTTCGAGTTCGATGCGCTCCCGAAGAAGACGTGGTCGGTCATGCCGTTCATGTCACGTCTGCGCCGCTGGATCACGCGTGACCGCGCGTCTGCAGCCAAGGACAAATCTGGCAATGGCGTCATTAACAATGGTAACGGACGCAGTACAACGCCAGGGAAGGGCCGAGCAGCGTCGGCGCCCAAGAACCGCCCAAGCATGGCTGTGATCACGAACACGGTTACCACGACCGTAATGACCACCACGAACGAGAAGAAGCGCAACAACGAGCGGTCTGTATCGACGCCACACGGACGCCCCGTGAGCCGGAAAGGCCGTGGCCACTTTGGCACGGAGTTCGAAACCGCGACGTCGTACGACGGCGTGAACGACCAGACTTTCGGCGCGTCCTCGGCCGAGTTCAGCGTTGAGGACATGTTCAGCGTCAATGAGCGCCTCACGGGTCAGAAGTTCGTCTACGACGGCAATCCGCACGACTTTGGTAAGCGCTCCACGACGACGACGACTACCACCACCTCGCGAGGGGTGTTCAGCTACGGCTCGTATTCGAAGGGTGTCGTGCCCCTGCATATCCTGCAGCGCCCATCGTCCGCGCCGATGAAGAAGGTGGAAGAGGAGACTCCGTCGTCGTCTACGTCCACGGCCACCACGCCCAGCAAGCCCGAGACGCCCTTTGGGCTCTTCAAGTTTGACGCCGTGGACATCATGGCGTGCGTTACTTAGTCGCCGCCGCCCATGAGTGAGTGACCCCTTCAACCAAGCGTTCCAGCAGAGTCTTCTTCGGATACGGAATCTGTCAACATGGTTAGCGCTCGTTCTGAACGAAAGGCCGAGCGCTACATGAGTAGCTAGCAGACGAGCGACAACTGAAGACGCGCTCGGAGATGGGGACAACAACTGGTGAGCGACAGTGGTGCGTGTGTCAGTGACGAGAGAGGAGGAGGAGAAGAAGAGAGAGATGAAAGCGATTGGAGTGATTTTTTGTCTCCCGCGAAGAAGAAGAAGAAGTGTACAATAGCGAAGCGCTGGCAGCGAAGACCTCGAGACGGAGGAAGGGAAAGAAGATGGTCGAGCTGACAGCGCAAAACAAGGTGTTTTTCAACACCGCCCAGAGTGCGAGAAATACATCATGAACCTCAGCAGCAGCCAAGAGAGCGCGGATGCGATAGCTACACGTGATGGTTCTAACGAATTGACCATCTCTCTCTCTTATGTTCACCAGGTCATCATGCACCCTGAGGCAAGACTTGCAGACTGAAAACGGAAGTGCGAAGCAACATTGTGGAAACACGCAGGTGGAATTGGTTTAGGTTGGTTTATCAGCGAGGTGCATAGCTCATCTCGCTCGCAACACAAGCAGGTGCAAGGCAGATGTTGGCAATGAAACCCTGAGTCTCCGAGCTCTAGCGGTTACATCAAACACTCGTTCGTTCTCTTTATCAAGTCGTTCTCCGGTCGTGTTTGAGCTGTTCAGGTCATTCGCGTGGCGCCGTTGTGTACGAGATCCAGCAGACGAGCACAAGTTGCAAGCAGGACACGCTACACACACAGATGGCAGCACGACAAACAACGATTCGCCATCGACACAGCAATATCAGTCACATGGAGGCACAAGAGGAAATGGCAAGTGAGATATCAGCAAACACATGGCACGCACCCAAAGAGGAGGTAGTTGCGAAACGTGCGGTTCTCGGACGTTGGCTCTGCGACGCTCCCTTTCATGCAGTTGAGCTGCAAAACCAAGATCCAATCGGTCCATCAGAAACCAGCGCACAGTATTCAAAATATCATCCGAAAACTTACAGTGAAGAACGAGACCGCGACGCCCGTGTACAGGAGCACGACGTAGTACGCGATAGGGCCGGCGAGCTGGTACACGACCGTGTTGATCACGAGCGGGATGTACTTGTATCCAGAGAACGACACGAGGTCCCAGAACGCAATGGAGCTGTTGAGCAAGTAAAGACACGCGGCGAGCACGCCGATCTCCACCAGCTGCATCACGAGGCAGTAGCTCGCGTCCTTGCCGATCACGTCCGGGCTGAACCTAATGGGTTTTTGAAAAGGATAGATTCGTTAGTGGTGTATCCATACGATCCAAGAGCTACCTATGAATGGCAGCCATGCTTAGAGGTAGTGGTGGTAAGCGTACTGGTTCGTCGTGCCCTTGCTGTAGCCGACGATGAGAATGTACGTCAAGAAGCCCATCATCGGGATGTAGAGATCCGGCGCGTTGATGTCGCGAGACGGCGGCGCGTACTGGGTCTATATCACGAGCAATAGCCTTAGAACCTCTTATATAAACCCAGCCAATTCGATACATCAACACATACCGGCTTGTTCGCGTCCGCAGTCTCCGATGAGCCTATTCTGCGCCAGTTCTTGTGCCAGAACGGAAACAGGAGGATCTGTTCATGTGAACAGCTAGTTAGTATTGATGCACGCGTTTCATTAAGAAGCAAAGCCCATACAAACGCACCTTGAGACGGCTCTTGACGTACGAGTTGTTGAGCGTGAAGTAGTACTTGAGCGACCCCCAGACGCCGTAGGCGCCAGGAAGGTAGAGCGCCGACTGCTTGTGCAGGAAATCCTGCGCAGTGTTCATCGCGAGGCCAGCCATCGGGTTTCTGAAACAATGAGTGACAAATACAGTGAGTTCACCCTCGCAAGTTCAAGCGCCTTAGTCATAGCTCATTGCACATCACGTACGAGGAGATCTGGTTCATAAAGTCCGGCTGCTGGTGCATGTGCGACTGTGACTGGTGTTGTTGGTGCTGCTGCGACTGGTGTTGTTGGTGCTGCTGCGACTGGCCTCCGCCCATGGCTCCGTGGCTCCCTGGTGGCGACTGAAAGCCCTGGCTCCCCCCTCCGTACCCGAAGCTGCCTGGCTGCTGCGACGGCTGAGTGAAGCCCTGGTTCGGGTTCTGGAAGCCTTGCGAGGTCGGCTGCTGACGGAACTGTTCGACAGACAGCAGTAAATTACCATCAATGTCAATGTGCAAGCGGAGCAATCAACCCAACGATGTAGAGAGTATCAGTTTCCATACCTCATGCGACGGCTGCGGGCTGTAGAAGCCATCCGACGAAGTGCTGTTGCCACCACCACCCGTGTAGAAGGGCTGCGACTGTGGCTGCTGCGGTTGCTGGTGGAACTGGTGCGGCTGGGGGCGGCGGTGCGCTTGCGGCTGCGAGTGGAACTGCTGCACGCCACTCACGGCCGGGCCTGGTCCAGCGTTTCCCGCATACCCAAACGTGGGCGAGGGTTGGTTCATGCCGGTGGGGCGCTGGCGCTGCTGCTGCGGCCGGAACGGTGCGTTCGGATCGTGGAAGGGGACTGCGGTAAGATACGCGGGTGAGCGGTTGGTTGCATGGAAAGAGTTCGTTCGTAAGGGTGTTAGAGAGATCGGGGGAAATGACAGGGGGTGTTGCGCACAGACGTGAGCATGCGAGAGCACGCTAATGCGCCAAGAGAACAGTCGTGTACGCACCTGGTTGCGCCATCGCTCTCTCGTTCGTGGGCTCGTCTTCAGCCGCGTTGGTTGCTATTGTTGTTCTTCACTTTGGGAATCGACTGTCGTGGCGCGACTCGTTGGAACCGATTCTTGATTCCGACGTGGCTGCGATTCCGACCTGCTTACAAATTGCCATACACTTTTGTCGTTTTGCATATGCAGTCGCGAAATCACGTCTTTTTTCACGTCGGGTCCAAGAATCGCTCGTCTTTTTCGATTCAGCATTCTGCTGTGTTGCGAGTGTGCGGTTCCCAACGAAATTCGTTTTTGGTTGGCTCAGACTTTCTATTTGAAGCATTTTGAGATTCTTCGAGCCTATTTTGACGTGAATGACGTGAATGACGTGAGTCTCATAAAAAACATACTTACCTCAAGAAAAGCATAAAGAATCATGTATCATAGGTGAAGCTTAAATTTAAAATAAAGAGGTTTTCACAAAGTGCGTAATTTAAATTGAAGCCGAAATGCTTAAAAACATGTGCATTTCGATTTTAGCTGCAGCAAGTTTTTATCTTCAACATAAGCGTGCTGAAGTAAAAAAAGGTGGTTGTCGGGTGAGACGGCGCGTGGCAAGTACGTCGATGCCGTTGACGACTGGAAGGCGGCGATCAACATGGACCCGATGTACGGCGAACTGAACAAGGAGATGTACTTCTAACTTTGCCTTTTTTTCTCCTTACGGTTCTCAAAAGACTGTTGGTCGAGTCATCGAGTTCGTGGTGCTCTAGCCATTATCATTTAGCCTGAACTGCCCTAGCTGCAAGTTTTTCTTGGAGGCCCGCCCACCTGTCGACTTCCGAGCGGTCTGCTTGGTATGTGCCACCCTGGAGCAAATTCAGAACTGGCGCAGACGTTGTCTGGCGCAAGCGAACACTACCGTGAGCGCCACAGGCTGAGCATGCAAGGAGGCGACAAACTGCGCGGACTTGCTGCGACAGCGACATCTCTGATCTTGAGTTCGTAACGCGATCGCGATCAATCATCAGTGAGCCGCGGGACTACAAGAAAATCGATCCATACACCCAGGCAAAGGTGCTGTCGTATCTCGGCAAAGGGTGGACTATTGACGACGTGGCCATCCTATTGGAGGTCTGTTTGGATACTCTCCAGAAGTTCGTGAAGAGACTAGAGGATACTGGCGAGTTGCCAGCAGTCGCAAACCCCGCGCCGATGCCTGAGACTGTCGCGTGGTTGCTGAAGACCGGCTATGTCAACATGCCAATCGACGAGATATGCTGCGTGCGGTCAAGAGATGTTTGGACATGGATAGTTGGAGTACGCATTGCACTATGGTGCAACCGAGTGAGCGAGCTTTACACACTCCTTGTGCGATTCCTGTGGAGACACTTTGTAACACGCGTCGGTCGCGCGAGAAGAGGCGAGCGCAGCTGGGCAATCCGCTCATGAGTCCACCCGCGAAACTGGACCAGAAAATGAAGGACCAGATAGATCTTCACGTGAGCGACCGAGGAGCGGCGCTGGCGCTCGGCGTTTGCTCTCGTGACCGCCAACTTCAACGTCGCGGTCTCGAAAACGACCGTCCGTGCAGTGCTCAACGCGAGAAAAGTGCACCTCTGGCGGTACTCCTCACCAAGCTCCAAGGAGAATAGAGCGCAGATGTGTCCGTCAATGTATATGAAGAAGCTGTGCGTATAGTTAGGTCTGTGAATCAACGAGTGAGCATGGTGCTTTTTTATCAACTTGAAAATGCGTCGTGGCTTTGATGCCTAATGCGAGAGAAGAGCGAGTGAACCGTGGCCACCCATTTCTTTCGAAAGGCTACCGTCACTCCTTCTTGCAGTCGTCTGACTGCTCTGTCTCTCTGCGGTGGACAGTTAGTTCCACAATCGACGAAGTGTCCTCCTGTCTCTCCTTTCTTGTTTTTCGCCTAGGTCTCCGGCTGGAAGTCCGGGTTCTTTCGGAGGATCACGACGCCTTCTAACACGTTCGTGAGTGGGATGTACTCGTCCGAGGCCAGCTCCGCGCGGTCCTTCACGTTCAGCAGCACGGGCGTCGTGTGCGTCTGGAAGCCCGTGATCGACTTGGGGCGACCAGCCTGACCGACGATCTCAACCTACACAGTATCAAGAAAGCATCACAACAGAGTTAGTCCTATTTGTCCATCGCTAGAAGGCATCATACAAGCCATACGTACCGCCTGGCCGACGCGCACCGACACCGGCAGCGGGTTGAGCTCTTCGTCGAGCGTGACGAGCATGCGTGGCTGCATGGCCGTGGCGATGCAGTAGAGGATGTAGTGTGATGTGTCGAGGATCGTGTGCTCCATGTCGAGCGACGCGTGGAGCACAGCGAGTAGCCCACTCACAGCCACACGCGACATCACGAGGCGGTCCGAGTGGTACGGGTGGAGCGTGATCAGCCCCTTGCCCATGTGCAGCAGGCCCTGCGCGATGCGCACCACGAACAGGTGATTTGCCTCGCGGCTGTAGAACTCCGAGAGCTGACGCAGGAGCCCAGCCACGCGCGAGTTGTTCGTGCCCGCAGACACGAGGCCGAGTGCCAGGATCGCGTTCTGCGCCACACCGCCGTCGGCATCGTGCGTTAGTCTGGACAGCGTGTCAATGAGGGTGTACTCCGGGTTCGAAATGCTCAGCAGCGCGAACGCGAGCGGTACGGCGCGGCGCACCGCCACCTCGCCGTACTGCAGCAGGTGGTCGAACGAGCGCATCGCCATCTCACTGCCGACGTTTTCGCCCATGGCGATGAGTGCGATACCGATCACAGCCACACTCTGGTGCTGCGCGGCCTCCGGGTCCTCGATGTGCTCGGCGCACGAGCGCAGCAGCTGCTGGATCTTCAGCACGTTGCCCGAACCGGCGTACGCGCACGTCTCGAGCGTGATCGCGAGGTACTTGGAGATCTTGTGTTCGATGGTCTTGGCCGCCTCCAGCATCGCCTCCACGCGTTCCTGGCGACTTTTGTATCATAATCAATGCAACCACAGCCACCACAAATTAGTTTCGAGGCAAACAGTGCACAACACAGTCACGAGACAACACGTACCCCAGGTACAAGAGACCCAAGCCAAGCGCCAAGAAACGCGAGCACGACGCATCGAGCTCCGTGTCCGAGCTCTCCATCAGGCGCTGCATCAAGACGCTGCCGGCCTCTTCGTCGCACGTGCCAACCTCGACCATGCCAAGCGCCAAAGCAGCGTATGATACTTCCTGGATGTCGGCGTTCTCATCGGCGTGCGACACCACGGGGATGAGCAACTCCGAGACATCCTCACGGCCCGAGCCAGCGTACGCAATGCCCAGACCCAGGCACGACGCACAGCGGATCGAACAGTTGCCTGAGTCGATGTGCTCCGATAGCAGCGCGAGCGGCGGGTCCACCTCATTGCGGATGCCCGCGCTCACGATGCCGACGCCGAGGATCGCGCCGGCCTTGACGAACTCGTCGCCCGAGTAGAGGAACTTGTCGATTTGCGTGATGCCCTCCTCGACGTTCCAGAGCATGATCATGCCGAGCGACGCCGCGGCGCTCATCATGCCGTGCTTCTTGTTCTTGTAGAGCCACGTGTTGCCTTCAGGGGTCATGAGCTTGTCGGTGCCGTAACCAGCGTTCACGAACGCGTTCACGAACGTCGACGCCAGGTTGTGGCGCGCCGAGTCCGCTGGCTGCGAGCCCGAGTCGCGACTGCGCGCCACCGAGCCGGTCTCCGACAGGTGCGACTTGTAAATGTCCTCCGGGGTCTTGGCCTCAAGCACGTCCAGGTCGCGCGCGAGCGAGAGGAACTTGTCACTCAGGTCCGTGTTGCCGATGATGTCGTTCACCGACGTGTCGTTCTCGTCCTCGTAGAAGAAGCGCTGGCGGCCCAGGATATAGCCCAACTGCTTGCGCACGACCTCGTCCTTGGTCTTTGCGAACACTTCGGCGACAAAGTTCTCGTCGCCGAGACGCAGGGCGACACGGAGCGCGTCCGGGTACTGCTCGAGACGCAAAAAGATCGAGTAGGCCGTGTTCAGCAGGTTGAGCAAGTCGTCCGGATCCGACATGAAGTCCGCGCATGCAAGCAGGTACAGGCACACGCGCTGGTAGTTCTTCTCGTCAATCGCCTTCGACTCTGCGAGCGACGAGAGCTGCTGCACTTCGATCAGGATGTCGATCGCCTCTGGCTCCGCGTTGTGGTTCATGTGGAACGGCACGATGGAGTCCACGAGCGCCTGCAGGTCCTTCATGTCTGGCTCCGTCTCAACCTCCGCAGTGAGGCGCGCGTTGTACTCTTCGCCCACTTCGCCGGCGAGCGAGCGCACAAACTCGTGGCCCCACGAGCCAAGCTCCGTGCTGCGGCCCTGCAGCTTGTACTTCAAGCTCTCGCGGGATCCCTCCTTCGCCATCGTCATTGCAAGCACCGCGAGGATGTCCGCCAAATCGATCTTGGTCTCGCCAGCTTTGAACGACTGCAATCACAAAACAAAGCACAAGCCACAGGTTAAACATTGCGTGCTGTTGTTTTCGGTGGTTTATCATCTTGTACAATAAGTTACTCACCTCAAACGCCACCTTCAGAGGTTCGTAGGAAGGGCGAAGGAACTTCAGAGGCTTTGGCACCGACGTCATCGACGACGTCGCCGTGCGGATCTCATTGCGAAGGTACTCAAGCGCCAAGTGTTTCACGCCGTCCGTCTCCTCTGCCGAGCACAGGCGCTGCACCGCTACCTCCAAGTCGTCCTTCAACTTGCGATCTTCCTCTGACTGTTTAAGCAAAGCAAGCAAGGGAAAGAAGCACCGCATTCAACATTAGTCATCTGGTTCAACTGTGAGAAGATCGCAAGGGACGCGCCACGCCAGCACCTCCCTCCCTCCACGACACACAGTAGAGCCATGTGCGCATGTACATTCCATACAGCACCATGGTAGCCACTACGATGCAGGGGATGCTGCATGGAGGAAGGCAGGTGTTCAAGCGTACTGGAGTGCTCAGGGGGAAGTGTCCATTTCCCGACCCAAAGAGATCCACACAAGCGAGCAAGCGTTTGTGAAGCAACGCAAGATACGCACCAGCTCGTCATCATTGGGGGTCTTGGAGTCATCCTTCGGTGCGCCGTCCGCATTGGTGGGCTTTTGGTCCTTCTTCTTGTCCTCCGGGTCCTTGGACGGCACGGGGATCTGCGCCACGTCCTTCATCGTCGCTCGCTCGCCTGCTGCTGCTTTCTCGCTTCTTCTTCGCTTTCTCCTGTTTGGAGGAGCTGGGGGGCGACGCAAAAAAGGCAAATGGGCAATGGGCTTTTTTGAAAAAGGCAAAAAGATGGATTTACTTTATTTGAACCAATCAGATGACCTTTCAAACTATATGAACATATTTTTATCCAATGGAAATAAAGATAACGAAAATGTCCCGTATACAGGGACACCTTCGAAAGATCCAATCCGATGGTCCCTAAATTGAACGTGAATGCGGGACTTGAAGCCAGGAGCTCACTATTGAGGCGGTACTCATGAAGAGGCGTAATGCAATGCCACAAATGCGCTAAGAAGAGCTCTTCGACCAGCAGTTCTCTGTGAACGAGCACTACACCACTTCACAAGAAACGAATGAGTAGCATGAGTAGAAAAGGATCTGTGCGCTCGTCCACATCGGCGGTGTCTGCGCCGGCAGCGTTCACTATCGAGGAGTACAAGCGCAAGCAGAAGGTGCTCGCGGCGTCCAAGAAGCTGCGCCGACGCACCAGCAGCATCTCTAAAGCGAGTCCTGGATCAGTTGCTGCGTCGAGAAAGCTAAGCAATGCGGCGACCATTTCGTCACTGGCTGCTAGCAAAGCGAGCGGAGAGCTGACGTACTCGAAATCGCAGAAGCAGTACCTGGACTTTTGCGTCGAGAAGCTCGTGGACCCCGACATGAAGTTGCTGAGCGCCATTCGGTGCGTTCGTTCGAGCATGCATGGCGACTTATTGATGTCTATAGAAACGTGAGTGCTTATGCCGTTAGTGTATGCACTCCTTCGTGAAATCTGCTGTAGAGAGGGTGGGTTTCTGCTGAAGCTGGACTCGTTTGGAGCTGAAGAGGTTGGCGATACTGGCGACTATGAAATACATCGCTCGGATACAGTCAGCGTGTACTAACTCTTCTGTCTGCTCAGCTGGATGCACACGTAGAATTCCTTCCCAAAATCACGTCGTACAAGCAGATCTGCTTTTCACTTGGAAGTGTCGACATCAAACGAGGTCGCACAATTCCCAACTTTTACAATGGTTCAATACGTGGAAAATGGACGAGCTCACATGAGTTTCTTGCACCTGCTTGCTGGCAGATCTAAGAAACAAGTTTGAGCGACTGGGGGTTAAACGCGGAGCCGCTTTCACGGAAGAAGGCGCATCGAGTGTCATCAAGTACGATTGTGTATCTATTGCTCACTTCTGATTAACTCGTGCTCTAACGGGTGCATTGTTGTCTCAGATCCGTGAGCTTGGCGGCGTACAAGATGAAGCACTTGCTGCGGCTGGAGATCGTGGGCGTCCGGATCCCATCGAGTCTAGCACCCATGTTGGCGAAGGTGACCTTCCAACATATTTTGTATGTCAAGCAGAACGCATCATTGCATTGCTGACCGACGAGTTGTCGATTACTGCTGTTGACATGTGCAGGCGATCACGAGCTGCACGAAGCTCGAGTTTGTCAGCTTTGCTCAGACGCGGATGGGAGACGTCAGCATCGAAGGTGTCACTCTTGCTACTAGCATTCGCATTGCCAGATTAAATGACATGACAGCTAACTGTGTGCCTTCTCTCGCGGTTTTAGCGATCGCGATGGCGCTTGGCAAGTGCGCACACCTTCAGCAGCTCAGCCTCGCGGGCTGCAGATTGACAGACAAAGCGCGCGATCACGTCTCCAAGATCATTACCGTGCGTCTTACTACAATTCGTCCCTGTAACCTAGTTTACCCATGAGTGGTGCTTGAGTTTGCCTGACCGCCTCTCTCTCTTTCTAAACCATTCAAGCTCCATGGCGTGCTGAAGGACGAGACAGTCTGGAGCTCGAGCCTGCGGGGAGAGACCGTGAGCGTCGCGAATGCGAGGCCATCGCTACTGCTCGACCTTTCGCAGAACGCCCTCGGGGACGACTCTGCCGAGGCAATCTGCAACACGCTCTTCCACGACAAGTGGCTGTTGGGGCTCAACCTGAGCCAGAACTGCATCTCGCGCGCCGGCATCTCGCTTCTTGTAGACACGCTCGCGCAAAGCAACCGCACGCTCGCAGTTATCCAGGTCAGCAAAATGAAGGAGCCAGGTGCGTAGGCAAATGCCGAAGACTTATAGGTGATCCGCCTTGTAGTCCTAAGTGACCAACCTACTTGCTTTGACACAGTTGACCGAGTAAACCTTAGTCGACTCGAGGCGCTAATGCGCGACCGGAAGGTTTTCCTGCAGCACCTAGCGTTCGAGACCCGGGAGAACCGCTTGTTGCTCTGCAGCGTGCTGCTGGAGTGGGATGTGAATCGCGAGCTTGTGCTGGAAATCTGTCAGAGCGACGAGCGAGATGCATCGCAGAAGAGCAGGTCTTTTGGGTCCGGATCGAAATCAAGAAGCGCTGCGTCCTCAGTGTCAGGGTCGTCCTCAGTGTTCAAGCACGAGAGAGCTGGGATGCCTGGTCGAGTGTCCAATCAGGATGAAGAGGAAGAGGATCATGCTTTCGAGAGCGACGAAAACCAGAGCGAACTGAGCATTCGTAGCATCGAGCACCAGCAGCAGCAGGCAAGCGACCGTAGAAAATCTCATTCCACTCGCTCACCACAGAGAGTGGCGTCCAGGCACAAACAGCAGGAACAACACATGGACAACCGCCATCACCAAAATCGCAGCGTGTCTGCGAGCGAGAGCTACATGGCGCACATCCAAACGGTTCGTTTCATCGCTTCTGCTTCTCCACATGGCTGTCACAACTCTTTCCGAATGGGATTCTTCTCACCAGAATCTATATGTTTTCGAAAAGATCAAATTACTGACCGAGCGCATGAGCGCGATGGAAGAGGAGCACCGGAAAACGCGGGTGTACATGAACAAACTCGAGGTGCGCACCAAGGTTACGGAATTTGGAATGCAGTGTGCACGTGGGAATGGTTGGACAGCAACCAATGTCCGCTATGAGTGGACAACTTTGATCAACTCATGTAGACAATCTCTTCGATTATCTTCTCAGGAGGAAAACCAGCGGCTTCGCGATCAGCTCAAGGTGATGAAGGTGAGTGGCGGCAGTAGTGATATGTCCCACGTCGAAGAACGTATCATCGCAAGACTGGAAGACACGATCAGCGTCCTCACGCAGCAGGTCGGCGACCTTGCGCTCGAGAACTCCAAAGC
This sequence comes from Globisporangium iwayamae, assembly GCA_023336215.1. Classification (NCBI taxonomy): domain Eukaryota; phylum Oomycota; class Peronosporomycetes; order Pythiales; family Pythiaceae; genus Globisporangium; species Globisporangium iwayamae. The sequence continues at coordinate 58,478 of JAADWP010000030.1, forward strand.
AATGCCAGCCGCAGCAGATCACCAAGCAGCAGAAGAAGCGAACGCTCTGATCTCAGAGTAGACCCAGTGAGCGGGCTGCAAAGGCAATAATCGTCGTGAATCCCAGCAACATGCTTTCGGTACGGTACACTACACTCGCTGCCAGAGTCGATGTCGACAACTTGTCGTTGGTTGTCCAGGTGTCCAGACAGTCTAATTCACTTGGTCTTGGGGTATCTAGATCATCGCAGACATTGAAGACACATTGTTGTCAGATAACACCATTTCCACGCACGCAGTTGATTTTCATCCACAGCACACAGCAATCTCACCTGAAGTTTGGGTTCGGCAGGAACTCGTCGTGTACCCACGTGTATGAGATGCGATGCGCCACGAGCCACGAGCGCATCGCGAACTTTCGCTCACGCGGGCCGGTCATGTTCTCAACATGGTCACGGTACAAATCGTTCGTCACGACGCAGCCGTCGTACATGCCAGCGTACTGGATGCAGTACGAGTCATCGTAATCCTGGGCTGGCGTCGGGATTAGGAGCCCTTCGTCAACCATTTTCATCAACAGCCCCACATCGTTAGGGATCTTGGCGGCGGGGACGTCGATCCCATCCTTCACCATTTGTCTGCGCTCCTCGACATCCTTAGGTTGCACCAAGTAGTCCGGGAGAAAGCCCACGACCCGATGACCGCGCGCCAAGAAGTAGTCAAACACGAGGCGGATGCCTTTGCTCGAGAACTTCTTGTGGAACCCGTGGCGCATCGCCACGTTCGGCGCGTCAATCACGATGAGGCACTTTTGCGTGGCGGTCTGTGGATTCGCTGAGGCGTCGTAGAGCTTCTTGTCTGCGCCAATCGCCATCACTGCAGCGAACGTTGACGGCTTCTCTGGTTGTGGACTGATGGTAACAGTCGAGGGAGACGAAGATGACGAGTTGGATCTGTTATCGCGACTTGGTCGGAGTTGTGGAAGAGATCCACGACGTACAACACTGGCGGGCGGTGGCAACCTGGCAGAGGACGATTTGAGCAGCAGGTCCGACAGAGTTGAGATTTCGTCAACTTCGCTCGAGTTACAGAGTCTAGACTCAGGAGTCGGTGCATCAGTGCTTGGCTCAAACACGATAAAGTCGTACTGAGACGACGCGCCTACAGCAGCAGTAGTCGCGCGCTCCTGAAGTTTCCACGAGACCTCGGAAGTAGGCACTTTACCATTCAACTTGAGGAAATCGTCGCTGAAGCTCAGCACGCGGCACATGCGAATATCCAGGTGCATTCCACCATCATCAAGTTCTTCCTCGTGCTCTTCAGCAGGTTGCCCGTTACTTGAGACGACAGACGTAGTCGGGAGAAAGCCAAGGAGCTCTCGGTCTTCGGGCAGGAGATGACCACCAAACTCGCTCATGTCTTTGTCCAGGATTCGATCTGCCAGCAAACTCGCAGAGATCGAAAACAGCAAGTTGACAGTGCAGCTCAAGAAATCTGCAGCAGCAGTTGAAGCTTCGAAGGAGCTTTTCACAAACCACGGGTGACGTCGCAGCCAGTCCAAATAGATTGTGATCGGTGGTAACAGCATATTCATCAGGTCTTCCGCGATCACCATGTACTCCGCAGTCAGCACGGCCTTCGCACACTCCTTCATAAAGCACGTGACGACGGTAAAGCCAAGCACCAGCAGCTTCTGGATGCTCGAGTTATGTCGCCAGCCAACCATTTCTTGATCGAAATCCGATCGGGACAGGTGGCGCGCACTGGTGGTTGGCATCTGTAAAAGTGGATGAAATGCGAAGCGTCCACCACAGTTAGACAACACACGAACCATGACTGGAAATGGTCCACCTCAACAGTGGATCCACCAAATCGACACATGAACTTACCTGAGTGTAGTGGACAAAGAAGATGAGCACACAGACGATTTGGTCGAGGCCGCTACGGACACTGGCCACATCCAGTCGCTCGCCAGCGAGAAGTAGCGACGCGCAGGTCTCCAGGTAGAAGCGCAGGACATGTAGGAGGCTGCTTACAGCAGTGCCCCACGTATCCTGATGGCGATCGTCCTCATCGTCGTCTTGATCAACGTCCAATCCTCCTTTAGAGTCCAGTGTGTGGAGACACGAGAGCAGCAACACCCCCACTCGCTCTCCCACCTCAGCGATCAAAGTGCACCGGATCTGCTCGTCCATATGTCTGGCTCTTCCTCTGCTGATTGCATGTGCGAGGTTCTCTTTGGACGAGAACGGCGTCTCACACGCCAGGCTTCGCGCGTACAAGTACACGGACTTGAGCGCCTGGCGCTGGTTCATCGCCAGCAGCGCGAGCTGGTTGTATACCTTCCCGTTTGACGGGAGGAACGGGAGCGCGCTCTCGTAGTGCTGCTGCGCGACAGACCAGTCGTGGCTGTGGTGGTTCGGCCGCACTTTCTGTGTGTACCGAGCCGTGTCGCCGAGTGCGACGAGGCTTATGTGCAGCGAGAACCGAAGGGCCTGGTCGTGTTCGAATGTGCTTCGGCTTTGTCGTTGCTGCTGACGCTGATGCAAAAGCTGGAGGTCGCGCACCAAGAGCGTGTAGAACTCTGTACATGACGTCAGCAGAGCCCGGAGGTTTTTGCGTGCAGCTGCTGTCTCGTAGTCCTTGCTGTTGCTACTTTTGCCAGGCGAAGGGGCTCGTCCAGTGGCGTTCCGAGGGTTCGAGCTACTGGCTCCAGATCGCAGGGACCCTTGGATGGCGTCGATCTCCTTGTACCAGCTCGCCCAGAGGCGTTTGTCGATCGACTAGTGTAGAAAATACAGGAAGGATCAATTAGCCATGGCCAGTAGTCAAAGCCAATGGTAACGCACCATCTTGCTGGCGCTCTGCGGGTACTTCTTGATGATCTCGGCGCAGGCTTTGCGAAATGTCATCGACAGCGGTTCCGAGCCAGCTCCATGGTTGCTAATGCATACAAAAACGAGAGCGACACAGACAGCATATCAGGTACGCAATGCGCGTCGTACAGAAGATGCATTATACGGATACACTTACATGTGAACCGGAGTCGTCGTGTCGCTGAGACTGGACGCCTTGAGCTCTTCTTCCCACTTGAGGATTCGCTGGAGGAGGTCACTATGCGAGCCACCCAATTGAGAGGCTTCTGCTATTGGTAACTGCGATACTGATGGCAGTGAGGCAGGTGACGGCGACATGGACGTGAACGTGAACGTGTCCTCGACCCGTTTCTGGATGCTGCGCGGCACTGGCGGTGACTTTTGCTTTTGCTCGCGGGCGCTCTTGCTCTGCGCGCTCTTGCTGTATCGCCCATTGTCGTCTTGCTCTTCTCCGTCTTTAATGTCCTTCCAGAGGAACTTGACGCGCATACCGCTTGCTGCCGCGCTCAGCAGGTCACTCTCGCGATCACCACGCTCTGCTCTTCCGCCGTCGCTCTTGAACACAACGTTACTGCGATTGTACTCGTCGTCCGAGCCCCCAGAGAATGGGGACAGGTGCTCATCTCTGCCGCGGTCCTTGCTCGCTCTCTGATTGGAGCTGGCGCGCGCATTAGCTGCCGATGGACTGCTGTTGCTCTTCTGCTTCTTTAGCTTCGTCTTCAAGGAGCGATCCGCGTGCTTGGTGCTGGATCCGGACATGTCGTTGGGAAAAGTGGCGGCGCGAATGTCATGCAGGTCGTCCAGGTGATCTTCAAGAGCGAGTGGCAGGTGAGGCGCGGATGAGTCAGCCGTAAATGTAGTGGGCTGTCAATGCGCTGCGGATGTGGAGGAACAGAGCAGAGCGGCCGAGTCTCAGCAGACTGCACAATGCTACCGAAAAGCCTTCAAAGCTTTCAGGCAAGTACTGACGATTAGATGTCATCTACTACTTCGTTGGAGTGCTATTAACCTCGTTATAGTGACGTGAGAGTACTGTGGGATACAGTTAAACGGGCCAATTATTCTACTCTCATCCTCATCTTGAAAAAATGAACATAAAGTTTCACAGGCGTTCCACTCAAAGAGCAAACGCGACCAAAATCGCGTTTCATTCAAAAACGAAACAAATTCTCATTCATTTTCATAGGTTTTGATAAAAAAACACCTTTTTCACATATTGTGCTTTCTGATTGGCTGAAATATACATCCTCTCGAATCTGCTAGTACAATCCACATTTTACAGAGTGGAACGCGATTTTGGTCGCGTTTGCTATTAGAGCGGAACGCCTGTCAAAACCATTTGCAGAAACTTCCCTCTTCTCGCGGTTGATCCATTTGTCACGCCCAACATGTACTCCACAGTACTTTTGCTTGTGCCACAGGAGATATCAAGCAGCACAGACAGGCGCTGACTTGCGAGCAAGGCAACACTCACGCTCGCTCACTCGTCCGAATAGAAAATGGTCGCAGCGCATACAAACGGACGTCAAGTCAGTAGGTCATTGTCACGAGCCGATCTCTAAATGGGTGGCTCTCGGTATCTTACCCACTTTTGTCACTTAATCGGCGCAAGCTTGGAGTTGATGCAAGCGTTTGCACAGTACAGCACGAACTTTAGCAGTGCGACAACCTCGTCTACGTAGAAGCTAACAAGTCTTCATGCATGACGAATAAGCACAAGAAGCAGCGGGTCGAGCGGGCGAAGCGCCAGATCCGTCATCGCACCGACTGGAGTTGTGCGGTGCTTTCGGATGAGAAGAAGTTCAACTTAGATGGCTCAGACGGCTGCAAGTACTACTGACACGACTTGCGCAATGAAAAGAAGGTGACATGGAGCCGCCATTCCGGTGGCGGATCGATCATGGGGGAGGAGGTGAGATGTCGTCGCTCGGAAAGACTCGGCTCACCTTTCTCAAGGGAAACCAGGACGCCTTTGACTACCAGCAAACGATCACGAGCCACCTTTTTGAGTTCATCGACAACGTCCATGACGATGATTACGTTTTTCAGCACGACAATGCGAGCATCCATCGAGCCAATGCAACCAAGTCCTTCCTTGCTGAGCTCAACATCAAGACCATGAACTGGCCAGCGCTCTCTCTGGGTCTGAATTCGATTGGAAACCTTTGGGGTATCATGGCGCGTCGTATATACAAGAACGCGCGCAAGTATTCTTCAACTACAAGCTCAAAGTTGCGATTCAACCCGTCTGGGACGAGATCTCGGATGATCTGCTTCTGGAGCTTACAAACTCGAGGTTTAACTGCTGTTTGACAGCTGTTAGAAGCAAAGGAACCAAGATTGCTTATTAGGCAGCCATAGTAATGCTTTACGAGCAATATGCGTCTCGCATTCGCCCCCCAAATGGCTTAATCTTGCACTGTCCCTATCATTTTCTCACCTACTTTAAACTTATACTGCTACACTCCGCGCCAAGTCTTTTCGCACACTACCTTTTTGCTCATATCTCCGTCAGTTTTTGGAATTGACGCGTGCTGTTTGGATATGTGTTTCCTATTACATAGCAGAACGTCCCCGATGCGCAAAACTGCGCTAAAAAG
>JAADWP010000300.1:0-28864 GCA_023336215.1 Globisporangium iwayamae
CCACTCGTGCATGTGGGACACTTTCATACCATGTCTTCTTTGTTGTTTGTCAACCACAATGCGCGATGAAGGTGGTGTGTGCCACACTAAGCCAGTGGACAGACCCACCTTCATGTAATGGCTACTTTAGCCCATTACAGGGAGTGCTTGCGGCGAACCGGTCGAACCAGATCCGTCGGACGGATCGTGCACGTGTCGCTGTCACTGCCCTCGTTCCGGTGACCTTCTTCCCGACGAGCATCTCCAAAGCCCAGAACTAGTCAATTCCTTCGTGGAGCTGCTCGATTTTCCTGACAAGATTTGTGAAAACCGTTCAAGTCCTGGTGTGAGGTGCGGCAACAACAAGTGCAAGCGTGAACACGTCGGCAGATCGTTCGGTGAGCGCTTTTTTTCTCTGTGATGCCATGTGATCCTGTTTGGACATGTATGTACATGTCTTGTATCGATATGCAGGTTCTTACAACTACAGCAAGAGGGTCGGCAAGAGGAATTTGAAAGACATTGCAGTCTTCAAAGGAGCAGGTAGCCGGTCAAGCTGTCCGACGTCAGTCCTGCTCGCTGGCGGATCTCGAGCACGCCGCACGCGGCCGAGATGACTTCAAAGAAGTCTAGGACCTTTGCTGAATTACCGGAGAAGTGCACCTTTGTGAGCGGTGCCTAGACAGCGAATGTGGACAGAAACACGCGTCCGAGGACGCTGAGCTTCAGCTCGTCGATCTCGTCCCTGTCGTCAATGATCGCCGTGTGCGCTCCCTTTCTCGCTGTCGTCGTCGTCGTCATCTTCCCAGGGATCCTTCGGCTGGAAGTGCGGTACAATTCACGTAGCGCTATCGCTCGTGACACTGCTCACGACTGTCACGCGGTGAGGCTGCGAGCAGTGCTGCTGCGTGGACGCGTTTGGAGCGCGGCATGACTCGTGGGGGTGGTGCTGGAGCGGGCGAATAGGAGAGTGTCAGGTGACCTCATGTAATAGCAGTCCCTCCTACGGGGTGCTTTAATCGAAAAGCTCACGGTAGTGCTGGTCTGTTTTTGGCGGGAATAATAATGACGATAAGAATTGTCACAATCACGAGTCAAGGCATCCAGAGCGATGGCGGACGAGCAGCAGACCACAGCAGAGAGCATGGAGGTGGACGCGTTGACTGCGGACTCCGTGGTGAGCGAGAGCGGCACGGGCTCCAGCGCAGAGGAAGTGGCCATGGATGAGGTGAAGGACGGCTCGGCGAGCGACTCGACCGTTGATGCCGTCGAGAGCAAGAAGGCGGCGACAGACAACAGCAACAAGAGGTGCTCGATCTGCTCGAAGAAGGGCAAGATCTCTGCAGGTATTATAGTATATGAGTGTCTACATGCAAGCGTTGGCGCCGTAAGCTAACGTTTTGGTTGTATGCGATGTGTTTCTGTGACAGGGTGCAGCATCCAGGCATGCAAGTCGTGCTGCCTCAGCAAGAACGATGACTGCGTTACGCACGCGAAGAAAGTCCTTATGACGAAGTGTACGTGCAGTGCTGTGCATAGGACCATCTTGTCATCAGGCCTGCTACTGTGATGGTGCTAACTACATTGGTTTGTCTACCTGTCGGTCTGCAGTCTTGACGAACGAGAAGCCCAAGAAGCCAGTGCTCAAGCGCGAATTCAAAGAGACGAACATTATGTGTACGTGTCTGTGTCCATGCGCTTTGGTAATGCCGGTATCACGGCTTTGTTGTTGTTGTTGTTGTTGTTGTTGTGTGTGTGTGTGTGTGTGTACTAATGTGGATATATCACCTGCCACCACAGTCTATGAGGAAACGGTTGCGATCTTCTGCGTGCGCGACTTCTTCGCGTCCAAGAAGATGAGCCAGGGTATCCTAAACGACCAGGTGCGCTCGCTGCGCGTGAAGGGCACGTACGAGGGCAAGCAGCAAAGCAAGAAGGCACGCGTGCGCGACTCGGAGGCCAAGGCCAGGATCGCGTCCGTGCTCTCAAAAGGGGGCGTGCCGTTCTCGCCGCGTCACATGGCGGCTGTCGAATGAAGCTAAGTAGCTAGCTCTGCTGTTGAACAGAGCCATCTCGCATCGCATTGCCTAGAGTTTGATGCATGGCCACCTTTCTTATATAAACACACACAGGTTATTACAAAGTGTAGACAATTGCCAAACACTCGGCGAGAACTCACGATGTTGTTAACCTTGCATCCAGCTCGGGATGTTGGAGCTCTCGGGGCTTTTCACTACCGCTGCTGGCTCTTCGCCATCTGCTGCTACTGGTGTTACTGGTATACTCGAAGGAGCTACAGTACCTACCTGAGCTGCGGTCTCCGCCTTCTTCCGCTTCTCCAAAAACAGGAGTTCTTCCTGGAGCTGCTTGATGCGGAATTGATACTCACGACTGCACTTGCGCGCGCTCTCGACCTCGTCCAGCGCGTCTTTGAGCTTGAGCTGCGAGCTGTCACAGCTTTTCTCGAGTATAGCAATCCTCGTGTTGAGGTGTTTCGCCTGTGCACTCGTCTGTGTACGTCGCGCTTTGAGTTCTTCGTTCTCCTTCTTGAGCTGCGCGAGTTGTGCACCGAGCTGATCCTCGCTCCTCGTCAGCTCCATATGCTTTTTGTCGGCGTCTACTGCTTTCGCACTTGCATCCTTGATGCTCTACAGCAAACTGATTCACTTAGATCACGACATGAAAAATGGAAGAGCGTTGGTAGGTGGCCAAATCCAGTACCTTGCTGAGAAGCCGGTACTTGTCCTCGAGAAGCTGCTTCTCCTGCGCCAGGCGCTGGAGTTGGTCTTCCAAACTTGCTCGCGTGTGATGCTCCTGCTCGAGACTGAGTGTGGACTCAACCAGTTTCTAACAAAACACAACAACAGCAAGAATGTTAAGGCTACAGTACAACTCATGAGGGACTCGAGGAAAATGTCGAGAAGCTTTACCTGTTCAGCTTGCCGCCGGAGCCCGTGCTCTACCTGCCGGTTCTCCTCCAGGCGCTGGTTTTTCGCCTCAAGCTGGATGATCTGTGAACAAGCGAGAGTTGCCATAAGATTTCTCTTTTGATACACAAACAAACAGACATCTCATGACGATTAAAGACGCACCTGAGCACTGAGGTCCCGCTGCTGGCTCAGCGCTGCGACCAGCTTCGCCTCCACGGCATTACAGTCAGCATTGCAAGTCCGCACGTCCCTCTTGAGCTTCTCGATCGCGCTCTGCCGCTCAGCGTCGAGCGCTCGGAATGTCAACTGGTCCTTCTCGCGAAGTCGCTTGAGCTCCTGTGCTGCCGCATTGCGCGCCTCGCCTTCCTCTTTGCTCTGATTATCAAATATCGATAGGAAACACGTCAGCAATCCTCACATGGCTTCACTGAACCCGATATTTCACAGACGTACCCGAACAAATTGGTTTTGCAAGAGCTGCAGTTGCCGTTGGAGATGCTGGTTTGCGTCCGTCAGCTCAGCCTTCATCTTAGTGGACTCGGCTTGAAGCTGCTGCACGTGGCTCTCATAACTCGCTCGTGTCTCGTCCAGCGATCTCTACAGTAGAAAATCAGGATCAGTGTAAGTTTCCGCGAGGGAGGACGATACGTTTGTGAATGAAGTCAAGAGCCTGGATTCCACCTGCTGGACTTTGAAAAGCTCGTTCTCGCGCTCGCGCTTGGCGAGTTTCACTGAGAGCATCTCGATCATGTCCTCCTGGATGCGATGCTCGTCATCACGTAAGCAACGCGAAGCTGACGCCTGGTTCAGGTTTGCGTCCTCTCGTCCATTGCGGACCTCCTGACGAAACATGCGTGCAAGTATGAGACTCGCTTCGCTTTGAGCGTCAAAGACAACTGTAATCGCCAGCTACCACACGCAACGAACGCACCGAGACAACGCGACCGACGCGCAGGCCGCCACCGCGACTCTGCTTCTTGTCAAGCAACTTGGCGAGCGGTGTCGCTTGCTGTTGCTGACCACGAGCATTCATAGCTCTCGTCATTTCTTCAGAGCCAAGATTGTGAAGACCTCTTTCAGACAATCGGCCATCGCATCACCTGACGGAAGAATGGCATTCAGACGCCCTTCACTTAAGCCAGAGAGAACTCAGATCTAAGAATAGCACAGCGACTGAGCTTCAGTTTGAAGGTGCTCATGTTGGGAGTGGAAGAGCTTCAGCTTAGGTGTTCATGTTGGGAGTGTAAATAAAAGCCTCGACTTTCTACTGTTGAGATTTTAACTAGACAATACTACGCTACGCTATAATGTAAACATACACATAAAGAGACAGAGATGTCTGCGCACAGACCCGAGAGGCTCACTCGATCACTTTTCAGCGACCGCCTTCCTCCTGAGCGGAAGGATCTGCAAGCCGAAGGGTGGGTCCGCGCGCAATGGGATTTCTTGTCCCAAGGATTCGGCTTCTACTATCCACGGGTTGAGGATGGCGAGAATTTGACACCTTGGTTACACCTCCATCGACAGTGTGGGCATGAATACGTATGATGTTTGATGAATTCGAGAGGCTTCAGGTAATGAGATTCCACTGGAGTATCTTCATGCGAGTACGCAGTTCAGATGTCCCTATATTTTTGTCGTCATCGCCTTCGTTTGGATACAATGTAATGCAAGCGCACACACATGCATTGGGAGATCCGTCTCAGAGATCTTGGTGATTCATATATGTCGTCATTGATTGTCAAGAGTAGCAAATATTTTTCGTACATCATAGACAGACTCCCATATACACAGACAGGAACAAATGCAAGCACTCGACAATGCAGACATGCATGCTTTGGTTGGTTTGGTCTCATCATACAAATGCCTCGTATACTCTTCACAATTGAAGTCCAAGAAGCTTCGGAGCACGGCAGAACGCAATGCAGTGAAGCTCTTTTCGTTCTCAGTCTCGTCATCTAAATTTTGAAATCACTTGAGCACCAGTCATATCAATACAGAAACGCACACATACAGACACACACGCAAATGCACCGGATTCACACAGTCGCTGGCTCAGCTGCTGCTGCGGTCGCTCCTGTTGTTGGGACAATCGAAGCTGTCGTACTGCTGCTGTTGGAAAGACGATGCCTGTGTCGCACGCTGCGGCCACGTTGTCGTAGTCGCTGTAATGGCTGCTGCTGTGCTGGAGAGGCTCGGATTCGATAATGACTGTCCTGATGTGCTTCGTCCCCACATTCGCGAACGGGTGGCCGAAACGACAGCCCAGAGCCAGCCAGCCAACGACAGCAGAGCTCTTCGTAAAAAGAAAACATGCGGCTCGTAAATATTCGTCAGCTGAAACTGTCGTAATTACAAAAGTGGTAATTGCGCTTTTCGATTGGATAGAATAAAATGGGATCCACTTATGCTGCATTTTGGATGCATTGTATCAGAATGAGGCTTGTAATAAGTCGGCAACGGTGCGCGCAGCCGTTAGGGATGTAAACGCACGCCGCGCGAAAGCGACCGACCGACTTCAAGCTGATCGAGGGCGGGCGGCGGCCGGACCACGTAGCGTATCCTCTGTCTACTCTCTGTATCTGACTGTGTGCATACGAGTGCGTAAGTGAGTGGAGCGAAGTGTGTGCGTGCTTGCGTACCGGTACAAGTCGAAGCTACGCGTGGAAGCTGCTCTTGTCGTCACAATGGTGAGCCAACGAGAGAAGAAGCTCGAGCGCGAGTGTCAGATCCTGAAGAGGTAGGTACATTCAATTCATCTACTGTGCAAGCAATGGCTGCTATGAGCTGTGAGACTGTAATGTGAGCAGCGGCTGACCTTTGCGCGCGGTGCTGTGTTAGTGAGGTCGCTGCGCTAGAGGCGCTCGTCGAGCGGTATCAAGACGAGCTCCAGGCAGGTGGAGGCGACCGCGCGTGCTCACACTCACGCTCATATTCCCGCGACAGTAGCAGTCGTGGTGCTCTTGGAAGCAGAGTCACTCGCATCGAGGAGACACTCTTTGAGCATCAGCGACTGTACCCGACTGGATGGGAGACGCGTCTGTCAGAGGGCGACAGACCCTCGATGTGCCGAGCGAATGGGGACGAGTGCGCGTTTGACAAGGTACGCGTGACGACATTGCAGTCATGTTCGTTACTACCTCAAAGGTATAAACCAAACGCTCGGTGATCACTCTTGTTTATGCAGGTGGCTCTGCCTTCATCAGACTGGGAATGGGTCACTGGCTGGTACTATGACGTGAACACATACACAGACGAAAACGGCTGGAGCTACGCGCGCTCGTGGGACCAGCTGGGCGATGCTGATGGCCCACCACACCAGTGGGTACATGAGCAAGAACAGCGATCTCTTCGTTTATCTGACTGACATTATGGCTGTGTTTGCTACTGTGATTTATGACTGTCGACAGTGAGAAAACGCTGGAGGACCGAGTGCGTCGACGCGTGTGGAAGCGCGAGCGGATGCTCCTGAGCGTCACCGGACTGCCTGCAGTACTGAATCGGCAGCTCCAGGAAGAAAGTCGCATGGCTGCCATGGTAGGTGTCGAACCTATCCACCTGCGCCTTGAGCTTTGTTCTACTTTCTCTTTATATGCCGACCTTTTTCATGCTAAACAACGTGTTTGTGGCTGGGTACCTTAATGTCACGTAGGAGAGCGCAAATGAGAAGCTGACACAACAGGTCCCTTCCCCAGTCCCCTCCACCACTGATATAGTAAAGCTGATCCTCTGACACATACATCCCACATGTTTTACTGCAGCTCCTGCGAGCGAACGAGCGGATCTCCGAATACGAAGAGCGCGCGCAGCAATACGAGACACAGCTGCTGCGGCTACAGGACATTGCACAGCGGCTCTCGGACAGCACAGCAACCACAACAGGTCGTCGCCACGACAGCCGACGCGTGTCGTCAGCATCTGCGCGGCCAACGCGCTCGCAGTCGCGAGTGACATCACCCAGGTTTTCCGTCTCATCGAAGAATAATGGGGACGTGCTAAGCCAGACGGAGGCGCTTCTGGACCAGATTTTGTCTGGCCCGGGAATCGCGAACCTCGACCTCGCGACCACGATTGACGCGCAGGAGCGGCGGTCGATCATGGTCGAGGCCTGCCAGTTCGAACTCCAGAGCGCCGTGAATGAGTTCCACGACCTCGTGGGCAAGTCCACGGCGGTGTCGATCCCCGATATGCAACAAAGAGATGGTGGAGGCAATGAAAAACCGAGGCAATAGCGCATAGTCGGAGTGGCGCCATGTGATGATGCGTAGAGCTATTAATTATTTAACTAGGAACAGTGTTGTTTGTGTACGCGGGTGGTCGGTGGTATGGGCTGCTGCTGCTGGGATTCTATCATTTATGTGTGACTCGTTGACGCGGCCGGCTGCAGGCTTGTTGGAATTGCTGTATTGTTATAAGAAACACGTCCATGTATTTTACACGAGGAGCTCGATGTAGACCTTGTCGTGCACGCCCTTGAGCAGCAGCTGGCCCTGGTAGTCGATCTTCTTGAGGCGCTTGGCGGCGCGCAGCGTGCCCATGAGCGCCTCAAAGACATCTTGGCAGCGCTCGTCGTCAAAGAGCGCGCCAAAGGTCACGCCGAACTTGTCACCGTCCTGCGCGCCGATGCGGCGGATCTCCACCACGAGCTGCTCCACCTCCTTCTCCACGTCCATCCTGAAGCTTGAGTGTTGGGCTGTGCGAGCGGGCGGGGTCGTGTGGGCGGATTCAGGAATGGGACACGAGTGCTGCAGGGTGGAAAGGGGGGTGGGTGGGTGTAGAGCGAGCAGAGAGAGCAGAGCAGAGAGAGAGCGTCTGGGCGTCGCAGCTTCGTCGTCGTCCTGATATCTTCAGCGCTTGCTTGTCCGTTATCGTTGTTGTCACGAGCTCCAAAACATGACAGCACTCAAACCAAATGATTTCAAGAATATTACACTGATGTGCGGTAGAAAAGGCTATTATGTAATATATGTCATACTATCGTATCGAGATGTAGCTCTTGAGCAGTAGTTTACGTGCTGGATGTTGTTTTTTTGTATAATTATGTAGTATTTTTTTCAATTGTCAGGAGGTCCAAGTTGAAGGAAGAAGCAAGATCCAATTCACATTCCGAGAGCTCGCTTCCAAGGCGACGAGCAAGACGCAAGAAGGCATAATGATCACCGGCGGTGACAGTACGAACTTGACGTGGGAGAAGTTCGAGGAGCTGGCGAAGGTGGCGTTTGTCGCGGACCCGCACGCCGACACGCGCTTCTTCCTCAAGACGCGCATCACACCCCCTACGAAGGCCGCCGCGGGCCAGAAGAAGCCCAGCAAGAGCGTCGTCAAGATCCTCGCGCGCGTCTCCACGCGTCCGCGCAAGCAAACAGAGCCGGTGCAAGGTGGTGGCCAACAGCAGGTGACGGCACAGAGCATCGCGTACCAGACGCCGGTGGTGAGCCACCTCTCGCGGCTCACGCGACTGCTGCGCTTTGTGATGCAGGAGGTGCTCGGTCCCATGAAGCCCGCAACTCTTTCTGCTGCCGGTGGCACTAGTGCGGGTCAAGCACCACAGTCGCAGTCGCAGCCACAGATTTTGGTGCCGCCATCAGACAAGAGCAAGAAGAAGAAGAAGAAGAAAGGCGGCAAGAAGTGACTTCATCTCTCGTGTTTGTTGGCACAGTCCTAAGTACCGAACGTCAGCACTGAATGTGTCCAAGTGTGTGCTGTTTATAATAAATCGCGCATGTACACGGTCGTGATGATGCCGCACGTGTAGCCCTCGTTGAACTTGTAGCGCACGACGGGCCGCGCGTCACCGCCGAGCGGGTTCTTGAGCTCCTCGTCCACCTTCTTCTCGCCGGCATCGCGCTTGCGCTTCGCTTCACGGTGCGCGAACGCGAACGGGTTGCGCTTGCGAATTGCCTCCATCTTCTCCGCCATCTTCTCATCTGCTCGTGTTAAATAACAGACACACAAGTTAGGAGCGTAAGCCTCAAATCCACATAAGATCATGGGACGCACCACTGAGCTCTGGGAGTACGAAGGCGCTGGTCTCCGCTTCTGGCAGCTTGTTGCTAGCCGCCACAGCCCCAGCCCGCTTACTGGCGCTGGCCGTCTCGCTGCGGCGCATCTGCTGCAGCTCCACCTCGCGCGTGATCATCTTCTTGACGTTGAGTGGCAGCATCGACCGGTACGCACTGTCGCTCTCGCCACCGCGGAACTTCAGCAGCTCGTGCAGCGGTCTACAGTCAGCCATTCAGTCACATGTTAGTGCACACAATAAACAGTAGCACAATAGCACAAGCGTAAACGCACGGCTCTAGCGTGTAGTCTTCGCTGCCGTCGGGTAGAAACTTGGGGCGGAACGACAGCCCGAGTGCCGACATAAGCTCGATGAGACGCTGGATCATCGCCTTCTCGTCCGCGGTCTGCAACGCCGGGTTGAGTCTGCGGATGTTGGGCGAGAGCGTGGCCACAAGCCAGGGCACGACGTCCACGGCGAGCACGCCGGCGCTCACGCGGAGACTCTGGTGCAGCTGCGAGTTCTCCACGAGCGCCTGCAGGATGTTGGCGGCTTTCTCGGCGCGCTTCTGTGCTTCAAAGTGCGCGCGCGGGTACTCGATGCGCCGGCGCGAGCTCGTGCAGCATGCCTTGTGCACGGCCAGCGCCGCGAAGGGGATGTAGCTCATGAACACGAACTGTTGCTCCGAGCGCGCGCGGTTGTCCCAGGCGTCGGCCACGCCGAGCCACTCGAAGGCGTCGCAGATCTTACTCATGGTCGGGTCGTTGAAGATCATCTTGGGCAGGTTCTCGTCCAGGCCATTGAGCAGCAGCGGGTAGTTGCCCATTGAATGCGCGGTCTCTTCGATCTCGCTGAACGCGCCTGAGCCATTGCTGTTCTTGTTGGTACCGGAGGTGGCCTTGGCTGACGCCTTGGACTTTGGCTGGTAGAAGACCATGTCCATGGTGTCGTACACGCCAGAGGACTGGTCCTTCTGTCCCACGAGTCCGCTCGCGATGGCCGTGACACTGTTCTTGGACTGCGCCGTGCTGTGGAACTGGAGTGCATTGAGACAGTAGCGAATGTCGTTGCCGCCGCTGGACGAGAGCGTCGAGAGCGCACCGGTGGACGTCTTGAGCCCCTCCTGCTTGCAGATGAACTTGAGGCGCCCCACCAGGCGCTGCGCGTTGGGCGTGTCTAGCACGAAAATTTTAGCGAGCTTGCGTAGCGGCCGCAACACGGCCGCGTACTGGTCATTGCAGATGCAGATCATAGGTCGTGTGAGTGGGTGCTGGTTTGCGTTCGAGCGTTTCGCGCCAGCTTTCATGTTCTTCTTGAGCTGCAGAGGGGCCGCGATGATCTCCTGGATGGCCGCGATCGCGCTCTTGCCGTCGCCGCCGTTCATGGCGCCGTCGATCTCGTCCAGGATGAGACAGTTGGGCTTGCGCTCGCCGAAGATCGACTGCATTTCCATGGCGCTGATGATCTGGCTCATAACAATATTGAGGCAGAGAGTGTAAGTTTGAATATGAGGTGATCAGCCATACAGAGAACTAGATAACATGAGTGTTACCTTGTTCTTGAGGACGCCGGCTGTGCGGTCGTCACTGGCGTTCACCTCGATCGGGTTGTACCCGGCGTGGCGCGCGACAATGTTGGCCAGCGTGGTTTTGCCAGCGCCTGGCGGGCCGCAGATAAGGATGATCTTCTGGAACGGCCGCGGGTCCTCGTCTTCTGCAGTGGTCTCGTTGCCGTTGTTGTTGTTGTTGTTGTCGAAGCGTGACTTGAAGCCATTACCACTATTGCCACCGAATGACTGCTGATGGCTCTTCTGTTTAAAACCCGAGGGCTTGGAAGCGCTGTTGCTGGCATCAAGATTCGTTTTCTTGTCGGGAAAGACGAAGCGGTCCCACCGTTTGAGCCACAGAAGCACCTCGCGGTTCGTGCGCTCGTCACTCAGCAGGTCGATAAAGCGCTTGGGCTTGTACTTGTCGAGCCACAGGACATTCGCCCTCTGTGGCTCTTTGTTGCGCAGCACAGGCAGGTCGCCCAGCGGTGATTCTCTCTCTTTCGCCATCGTCGCCTCGATTTGGCGCTATGCGTTTATACAACACGAGCGTTAGCAATAAGACAATGTCCACTGGGCGACAATAATCAAGTCACTTACACGCTCGATGTTCTCCATCATGTCCTGGATCGGGACGAGCGAGAGCAAGCTGACCACGCTCGACGCCGTCCGCTCAGCATTTTCTCCATGCGGCTCATTCTTCTTTCGCAGGAACATGCGCTGGCCGCCGTTGAGCACGACCGGGAGCGAGTCCACGTCGATGGGAGGGCGGCTGAGCAGGAAGCTCGCGGTCGTGCTGTCGAGCGTCGTCGCCTTCTGCTTGCGCGCAACATAGTCGTCGACCAACTCGGTCTCTGGCTCGTCGGCGTCTAAAGCGTCGTCATCATCTTCGCCCATGAGCGTCGCGCAGCGCGCCAGCACCTTGTTCAGCCGGTCCTGTGCGCGCATGATCGTGGCGTCAATAGCGTTCTCGGTCTCCTCTCCCTGCTGTTGCTGTCCCATGCGCACGTCACCATCAGCGTCGATGTCGCTCCGCGCAATGGCGGGAGCTGGTGTACCGCTAATGGCGGCGCTTTTGCTCTTGCTCCTTGCAGCCTCCGCTGCTTCCATTGTGCGCATCTCGTCCTCGGCGGCCTCCATCTCGTGCGCGTGCATGGCTTCCCACTCGTCCATCTCATCCAGCTCCTGCTCGTACGCGTAGATGTCATCGTCCATCTTGATGCTCTATGTATATGACCCAAGCACTTGCTTGCTTCCTCTCTTTTCTCCGCACGCGCACCAGCGCTCAAGCGACGCAGGTGTGCTGTCCCGATTTCAATTATTGAAAATGGAGCTCTTCCCGCCAAAAGCACTTTTTCACTAACAAAAAAAAGCGCGAACGATTCCAGCTAGAAAGAAGGTCAGTCATCGGCCGGAACTTGGAACAGGGCTTTCGACGCATGATGGAGAAAGATCCTAGTCATTTTTATAAACAGCGACTCCCGAGCCAAATCTTGCGACGGAGAGTGATGGTCTCCTCCCTTGAGCGCTCCCTCTGGACTCTGCACTGCGGTAGCTGACACATGTTTCACTTCCGGAGTGCTGCCAATTCCAGTCTTCAGCTTGAAACGACATTCGCAACGGGTGGGTATTCTTGGCTATGGAAGAGGAAGACATTCGTCTCATAGCAGGTGGCGCTTCTGCGGTGGAATGATCGCTTCTGCTGCAGACAAACGGGAGGAGGATCTCATGCGCAGCGCTTCTTGCAGTCCCTTCGATGAGCAGTACGAGTCCGCGTGTGCCAGCGACGACGATGACGAGATTGAGCAGAAGTTCCAGAGTGAGTCTTGTGTTCCTCTCGCTGGGATGTTGACACTCGGTTAGCCTGACGCTTGTGCTGTACGATGTCTTTTTTAAACAGACACGTACGACGAAGTGATCGCACTCAAGAAGCTTTTACAGGTGCTGTAGGCGAGCCTACACTACCGGTATTGCATTCGAGAGATGTGGAGCTACTCTAACATGTACGTGTGTGTCTTAGGATCTCCTCAACGTCAGCGACGTTGTGCGTGATGACGATGCGAACTTGGAGCTGGACTCACCGCGTCCGTCTTCCCACTGCTCCGTCGACGAAGAAGATGAAGAAGAGGAATACGAAGAAGTGGACGCACTTGACCTCCCAAATGACAAGTTTCACTCTGAGAACGGGTCTGAATCCGAGCCATCAGTCTCCGCTCGCATTATGTGCTTCAGCGACGAAATGCGCACGTTCACTCCCGATTTGCTGCTGCCGGGGAGCCTTGCAAAGAGAGCGAGTAGCTCTACTCGAGTAGCCCCACTGAGAAGGCACCAGCATGAGATCCCAGTAGACCGACAGCAGCAGCAGCAGCAGCAGCACCATCACGTCCAAGAAGGCGAGTTTGTCGCTGTGCCCCGCGCGAGTCGCAGTTCGCTCAAGCTGCTGCGAGAGAGCGCAACCTTCGAGCCCAACTTCCAAGTGCGTATGCGGCAATTTATGGCCCAGAACCGACAGAAGAAAGAGCAGATCCGCCTCTCGGTGTGCGAGAAAGAAGACGAGTGCATTCGAGCCAGCCCCACGATCAATCGGGTACGTTCGATAGCTCCCAAGAGCTTCATGAAATGGCTAGTAGAGAAGTTCGAATATTCTGACGGTGTTGCTATGTAATGCAGCGGTCGAAGCGAATCTATCGGAATGTGTCGCACCTCATGGCGTGGAACGACGAGAAGGAGACTAAGCTTTTGCACCTGCGGCAGGAGGAAGTCGCTAAAGAAAGTGCCCAAGTTTCGAGCAAACCGACGATCGCGCGCCACTCATCCGCGCTCTTCGAGCGGCGCGAAGACGACCTTGCACAGTGTAAGGTCGAGGACCGATTGCAGCTGCTCGGGCTCATCTACCAGTACCAGCAAGAGGAGCGGCTCATCGCACAGACACGAGAGAACGCCAGCCGCTTCCACCCGAGTGTTGCGCCTCATTCGGCAAACCTTACGCGGCAGCAGAGCGCGCCGCTCGCGGCTCACGAGCGATTGTACCAGCTCGCCAAGCGGAGAGCCAAGAGGGAAAATGATAGCAAGAATGCAGGCAATCAGACGGATCATGAGGAGACCAAGCAGTCCAGCAGCAAGAGCAAACTTGGTCACGGTCATGAGGCGGTACCAGCTGCTGTGCAGCGGCTCTGGTCCATTGGCGAGGCGTACAAGAAGAAGCGACAGGAGCTGGTCGAGCACCAGAACCAGCAAGTGGATCGGCTTCTGGTAAGCTTTAGTTTATTTCGTTTCACGTTGGTTGACTATGAGGTTCTAACGCGAGCCTTCTCCATGTTAATCACACTGTCATAGAATACGCCAAAGCTGTCGAGTCGAAGCCGACAGATCGCGATCAAGAGAGAGAATAGAGACGCTGGGGCTCTGCACAACGACTATCAACACCACAAGCGCTGCGCATGCTGTCGAAGGAATGCTGATGCTACCGCAAACGACTCTGGCGCAAACACAAGAGGTTCTTGTCGAGTGGACGCTGCGCAGGCGAGCGCGATCTACGAGAAGCAGCTCCGCTGGAAGCGCGAGAAGGACGCGAAGGACTCACAGCTCAAGGGTTTTTACGACGCATTGACGCGCAGCGAGTGCACTTTCAGGAACCCGTTCTACAAGGACGCGTGGAACACGCTCGCCAGCGGTCAGGAAGAAGGCGAAGACGAGGCGACTGACTGCAATGCGAACACAGCGTTCTTCGAGCGCGCAATGCGCTGGGCAACAGAGAAAGAGAGGCGCGTAGCACAGGAGAAGAAGACTCGGGACGAGATTCAGTTGGGTGAGTGTACCTTCAAGCCGCAGCTCTCCCCACGCAAGAAGTGTAGATCTCCGTCGTCCCGTCATGCCAAGAGATCCTGGAGTCCTGGCAAAGGCATGATGATGGGTGAAGCAGGCGGCGAAGGAGCATATCCACAGATTCCCGTGTCGAGAAACTACAGCCAGAGCTATCGACTGAAGAGCCCCACGTATGAACATGAGCATGAGCATCAACACCAGCAGCTCCGGCTGACAAAGTTCACCTTTCCCAAGGACCTCTACGACGCGCTAGACCTCGAAGCGCTCGCAGGGGTGTCGTCATCCGAGCCTGCGAGTTCACCCAAAAGCCACGATTACAGCAGATGAGCTGGTAGCAGTGGTTGAGCTGTATCTACCAGTCTCTCCGGAGGCATAACGCAGTCTCCATCACGTTCGTGACACCCACCATTCACATGAAGTGAACCCATTGCATTTTCAGTCGTGTGTTCTGAAACACAGATTAGTGTGACCCACTCTAGCAGATGTCACTATATTAATGTTGACACGCTGATTTTTCTGAACTGAGTCGTTATCTACGTTTTAATTTAGTGTGGTCACATAATTTTGGATGTTTCCCCCTTTTGGCTCGCTCACGCGCCTGCCGCCCGTCGCTCCGTTGCTCTCACTTGCGAACTCGCGGCTTCCTGCTCACTCGGAGAGAGAGAGAAGGAAGGAGAACGAGCGAGTGCGTGCGGGTGCTGGTGTCTGGCTGGCTGTCTGTGTACTCAACTCACGCACGGGGCAAAAGACAACTAGCGAGCAAGCGTCTGTCTGTGTGCATCCAGCCACTTGCCTCTTCATAACACCGGAAACAAACAAAGGAACTCAAGAGCGACAGGGGGATAAGAAGAAAGAGAAGTATGTCGTCGACGCAGTTCTCGTACTCGAGCGCGCGGCTGCGGCGCGTCAAGCACCTGCAGTTTGGCGTGTTCAGCCCTGAGGAGATCCGCGCCATGTCGGTCACCAAGCAGACGAAGGTGAACGACCGCATCATCCCCGATGGCATCTCGCGCCCCGAGACGTACTTGAACGGCCACCCAGTCATTGGTGGCATCGGCGACCCGCGCATGGGCACGTGCGACTTCCGCGCGCGCTGCAAGACCTGTGATTGTGAGTATTCATTTTGTTATTTTGTATAGTGCTATGTATATTAGTGGTGTGCTGTGGTGATGGTGTCACGATGGCCATGTGTGTCGTTGTCCCCCTCCATTTGAATGGCTTGGATCTCACGAGATCTTTTTTTGTTGTTGATTTCCCCCCTTTTACTTAAAGGCACGTACAGTGGCAGCGGCGGTAAGGTGAACGACTGCCCGGGCCACTTCGGGCACATTGAACTGGCGCGTCCGATGTTTCACCTGGGCTTCATCAAGGAGGTGCTTAAGATCCTGCGCTCGGTATGCTTCCACTGCTCCAAGGTGCTGAGCGATGAACGCGACCACCGCTTCCGCTCGGCCATGCGCATCAAGAACGGCAAGCGCCGCCTCAAGGCTGTGTACGAGATCTGCAGCAACAAGTCCATGTGCGAGTACGGCGAGGAGGCCGACATGGAAAAGATGCGCGAGGACCTCAACATCGGTCTCCAGGGCGGGCTCGACGACAAGTCCAAGCCAAAGGAGGGCGGTCACGGCGGCTGCGGTGGGCTGCAGCCAAAGTACCGCAAGCAGGGCATCAAGCTCATGGTCGAGTTTCCGGAGCAAATGGAAGACGTGCCTGGCTCGGGGGACCGCAAGCAGAACCTCCCGGCCGCCAAGGTGCTCTCGATCTTCAAGAACATCTCGGACGAAGGCTGCTTTGCGCTGGGTCTCGACCCGCGCTGGGCGCGTCCTGACTGGCTCGTGATGACGCTCATGCCGGTGCCGCCGCCGCACGTGCGTCCGTCGGTCGCCATTGACGGCATGGCTCGTGGTGAAGACGACCTCACGCACAACCTGGCGTCCATCGTGAAGGCCAACTTGGCGTTGCTCAACTGCGTGCGCAAGGGCGAACCATCCCACATCATTGAGCAGTTCGAGCAGTTGCTGCAGTTCCACTTGGCGACGTTCTTGAACAACGAACAGCCGGGGCTTCCGCAGGCGCAACAGCGATCCGGTAAGCCGCTCAAGACCCTGCGCCAACGTCTGCGCGGCAAAGAGGGCCGTATTCGTGGTAACTTGATGGGCAAGCGTGTGGATTTCTCCGCGCGTACCGTCATTACGGCCGATCCGAACCTTGAGATTGACCAAGTCGGCGTGCCGCGGTCGATCGCAATGAACTTGACCGTGCCCGAGCGTGTGACGCCGTTCAACATGGCGTACATGCACCAGCTGATCTCGAACGGGCCGCTGGAACACCCGGGCGCCAAGTACATCATCCGCGAAGATGGCAACCGTATCGATCTGCGTTACATCAAGAACAAGTCGGACCTTGCGCTCAAGTGCGGCTGGATCGTCGAGCGCCACCTCCGCGACGACGACCTGGTGTTGTTCAACCGTCAGCCGTCGCTCCACAAGATGTCCATTATGGCGCATCGCGTGAAAGTGTTTGATTGGTCGACGTTCCGTCTCAACTTGTCGGTGACGGCGCCGTACAACGCCGATTTTGATGGTGACGAGATGAACCTTCACGTGCCACAGTCGATGACTGCGCGTGCCGAGGCGCAGGAGCTGATGATGGTGCATAAGGTGATCATCACACCCCAGAGCAACCGTCCCGTCATGGGTATTGTGCAGGACTCGCTTTTGGGCGTGCAGAAGTTCACGAAGCGTGACGTGTTCGTGGAGAAGGACATCGTGATGGGCTTGCTCATGTGGGTTCTCAACTGGGACGGCAAGGTGCCAACCCCCGCAATCCTTGTGCCGAAGAAGGGAGAGCTCGGCAAGTACCGACCGATCTGGACAGGCAAGCAGCTATTCTCGAAGATCATCCCAGCGATCAATTTCATGGGCTTCGCCTCGATCCACAACAGCAACGAAAAGTTCAACGAGTTGTCTCCGTTCGACTCTCGCGTCATTGTGCAGCGTGGTGAGCTCCTCGCTGGTATCATTGACAAGAAGGTCATCGGTTCGTCTGCTGGTGGTCTCATCCACATCACAATGCTCGAGAAGGGCTCGGAAGAGGCCAAGTACTTCCTCGGTGCCGTGCAAAAGCTTGTGAACAACTGGCTCGTGGGTCGCAGTTTCACCGTCGGTGTGAGCGACACGATTGCCGATGTGAGCACGTTGAAGACGATTGTCGACATCATTACGCAGGCGAAGGTGCAGGTGCACGATCTCGTCCAGCGCGGCCAGAAGGGCGAGCTGGAGACCCAGCCAGGTCGTACCATGGTGCAGTCGTTCGAGCAGCTCGTCAACAAGGTGCTGAACACAGCTCGTGATCAGGCTGGTCGCGAAGCCCAGGGCAGTTTGGACGAGACGAACAACATTAAGGCGACAGTGACGTCTGGTTCCAAGGGATCGTTCATCAACATTTCCCAGATTATTGCCTGTGTGGGCCAACAGAACGTCGAGGGTAAGCGTATCCCGTACGGGTTCAACCACCGTACGCTGCCTCACTACGGCAAGGACGATCTCGGCCCCGAAAGTCGTGGGTTCGTCGAGAACTCGTACCTGAAGGGTTTGACGCCGCAGGAGTTCTTCTTTCACGCCATGGGTGGTCGTGAAGGTTTGATTGATACAGCCGTGAAGACCGCCGAGACTGGTTACATCCAGCGTCGTCTCGTGAAGGCCATGGAGTCTGTCATGGCTCGCTATGATGGCACTGTGCGAAACGCCCAGGGTGAGATTATTCAGTTCCTGTACGGCGAAGACGGCATGGACGCTGTGTGGGTGGAGAAGCAGCGCTTTGAGTCGCATCGCCTGAACAAGCGCGAGTTCGACAGCAAGTACGTGTTCGATATCTCGAGTGAGTATCTGGGTTGCGTGCCAAAGGCGCCCGACCAGTTGTACTTGGAACCTGACATCATCAAGGATATCCGCACGAACCAGCAGACGCAGCAGTTGCTGCGTGAAGAAATCTCGCAGCTCCAGAAGGATCGCGTGAACCTGCGTGTGATTCTGGCAAGTCGTGGTCAGGGCCAGGAGTCCGACAATGCGGCCCAGGTGCCAGTCAACATCCGTCGTCTGGTTGAGAACGCGCAGCAGTTGTTCAGCATCGACCTGGAGAAGCCGTCGAGTCTCCACCCTTCGCGTATCATTGAAGGCGTCAAGGAACTTTGCAAGAAGATCATTGTCGTGCAGGGCGAAGACCCATTGAGTGTGGAAGCACAGGATAACGCGACGCTGTTCTTCCAGATTCTGCTGCGCTCGACGCTGGCGTCGAAGTGTGTGACGTTGGAGCACCGCCTGACGGAGACCGCGTTCGAGTGGCTGGTTGGTGAGATCGAGTCCAAGTTCACGAGTGCGCTGGTCGCTGCTGGTGAGATGGCGGGTGTCGTTGCCGCGCAGTCTATTGGTGAACCGGCGACGCAGATGACGTTGAACACTTTCCACTACGCCGGTGTGTCGGCGAAAAACGTGACACTCGGTGTGCCTCGTCTGAAAGAAATCATGAACATCGCGAAGGACGTGCGCACGCCGTCGCTTCAGATCTACCTCACGGCGGACTCGGCGCACGATGCCGACAAGGCCAAGTTCATCCAGTCGCAGCTCGAGTACACGACGCTCGCAGATGTGACTGCGAACACGGCGATCTACTACGACCCGGACCCGATGAACACGATCATTGAGGAGGACCAGGAATTCGTGGCGACGTACTACGAAATGCCAGATGAAGACACACCGATGGCGCGCTCGCCGTGGTTGCTGCGCATCGAGTTGAATCGTGAAATGATGGCTGACAAGAAGCTGTCGATGAGCGAGATTGCTGCTCAGATCGAGTCCGAGTATGGCCAGGACCTGTCATGTATTTTCACGGATGATAACGCCGACAAGCTGGTACTGCGCATTCGCATCATGAGTGACGAAGAAGAGAAGCTGCAGCGCTCTGGTGAGACTGCCGTGGGCCAGGAAGACGACACGTTCTTGAAGCGTGTGGAGCACAACATGCTCACGCAGATGAAATTGCGTGGTATCCAGGGCGTGAAGAAGGTGTACATCCGTGAGGGTCGCCAGACGCACTGGTTCGACGACGTGGGCTTCAAGATGATGACCGAGTGGGTGCTTGATACGGATGGCACAAACCTCTTGGACGTGCTCTGCTACCCTCAGGTGGACTCGACGCGAACGATTTCGAATGACATTGTCGAGATCATCCAGGTGCTTGGCATTGAAGCGGTGCGTCGCGCGTTGCTGAATGAAATCCGACAGGTCATTTCGTTCGATGGTGCGTATGTGAACTATCGTCACTTGGCGTGTTTGGCCGACGTGATGACCTTCCGTGGTCACCTGATGGCGATCACGCGTCACGGTATCAACAGAGACGACTCTGGCCCGCTCGTGCGATGCTCGTTCGAAGAGACTGTGGAGATTTTGATGGACGCCGCGATGTTCTCGGAAGGAGACCCGCTGACGGGTGTGTCCGAGAATATCATGCTCGGTCAGCTGGCTCCTCTCGGTACGGGTCTAATGGACCTTGTGCTTGACGCGAAGAAGCTTGCGAACGCGATCGAATACGAAGCCTCTGAGATCCAGCAGGTGATGCGTGGCCTCGATAACGAGTGGCGCTCGCCAGACCACGGACCTGGCACGCCGATCTCGACTCCGTTCGCGTCGACGCCTGGTTTCACTGCCTCGTCTCCATTCAGCCCGGGTGGCGGCGCTTTCTCGCCTGCTGCTGGTGCGTTCTCTCCGATGGCGAGCCCAGCGTCGCCTGGCTTCATGGCTGCTTCGCCTGGTTTCAGTGCCGCTTCCCCAGCGCACAGCCCGGCATCTCCTATGAATGCGAGTTCTCCAGCGTACAGCCCGATGTCGCCAGCGTACTCGCCGACGTCGCCTGCATACAGCCCAACCTCGCCAGCATATAGTCCAACTTCGCCGGCGTACTCGCCGACGTCGCCAGCGTACTCGCCGACCTCGCCAGCATACTCGCCGACCTCGCCGGCGTACAGCCCGACGTCTCCGGCCTACTCGCCAACGTCGCCAGCCTATTCGCCGACTTCACCAGCCTACAGCCCGACTTCCCCGGCTTACAGCCCGACTTCCCCGGCTTACAGTCCAACGAGTCCAGCGTACAGCCCAACGTCGCCGGCTTACTCGCCAACGTCGCCGGCTTACTCGCCAACTTCGCCAGCTTACTCGCCGACGTCACCGGCGTACAGCCCAACGAGCCCTGCGTACTCGCCAACTTCGCCAGCGTACTCGCCGACGAGCCCTGCATATAGCCCGACTTCACCGGCTTACACTCCAGCGTACAGCCCAACGTCGCCTGCCTACAGTCCGACCTCGCCAGCGTACTCACCGACGTCGCCTGCCTACAGTCCGACCTCGCCAGCTTACTCGCCAACTTCGCCAGCGTACAGCCCCACGTCGCCAGCTTACAGCCCCACGTCGCCAGCTTACAGCCCAACGAGTCCAGCGTATAGCCCAACGTCTCCAGGCTATAGCCCAGCGTCCCCAGAGTATAACCCTACGGAAGGCTACAACCCAACGGCAAGCGGCTACAGCCCGACTGACGCGGACGAGAACTAAGTTAGCTTCATCAGCAAGAACGGTCCACGAGAAAGTCACTCTGAGCTGGCGAAGAGCGAGAGAAGAAGACGAAGGAAAGGAGAAGAGGATGAAGACACTCCTGTGGAGCCTGGAGAGCAGACGCGAGCGCTTAGTGGTGAAAAGCCGACACTCGATACGTGACAGAACGAAGAGCTACTCGAGTGCTGCCACACCTCAATTCCATCTCTCCTCGTTTGATAGTGAATGAAAGAAAACTGCATATTGAGACGAACGATCAGACTTTGTTTGATTATGACAAAACTCGCTTTGCTCGACCAGGTCAATTCCTCTTCCTCTCTCTACTCGTTGAGCGCGATGAGGATCATGAGGCCGATGCCGAGGCACATGGCGGCCGCCTCCTTGAGCGACTGCGCGAGCGAGCAGTCCTCCAGGAGCTCAGGCATGACGCTCGCGCACGCGATGTAGATGAAGCCACCGGCCGTGAAGGGCGAGATCCACGCCGCGTTTGAGTCGCCCGCACCCTCCATGAGCAGCCCGATGACCGTGCCGACCATAGCACCGAGCGCCGTGAGCAGCTGCGTGAGCATGGCCTCGCGGCGCGTGAAGCCCGACTGGATCAGGATCGCGAAGTCGCCGATCTCGTGCGGCAGCTCGTGCAGCAGCATGGCGACCGTCGTGGACCAGCCGCTGCCGCGCAGGAACGTCGCACCGATGGCCAGGCCGTCCGTGAAGTTGTGCGCAAAGTCGGCCGCGAGGTTCAGGTACCCGGCCGCCGCGATCGGCTGCTTGGCGTGGCCATGCTCGTGTTCGTCGTCCTTGTGCTGGCCCACGACGTCCGCGAGCTCCTTCTCGCCGTTCAGAGTCGCCTTGCGCTTGCGGGCGGTCGCCATCGACTCGTCGATCTTCTTGGTGTCACGTACGCCGTGGCTGTGGCCATGGCCGCCACCACTGTGCGAATGGCCGTGGCCGCCCGCTGTCTGCGCGCGCACGAACTTCTCGAGCATGAGAAACGCCATCATGCCCGCGATCGTCCAGAGCCACACGCTGAGGTCTTGCAGGCTGTGCGAGTGGCCCTCGTGACTGTGGTCGTGACCCTCGTGACCGTGGTCATGGTCGTGGCTGTGGTCGTGGCCGTTTGGGATCGAGTGTGGCAGCAGGTGCAGCAGCGCGTCGCCCAGCAGACCGCCGGCCGCGAAGCTCAGGAATACGCGTAGCAGTGGCTTCTGCGCCTCCTGGCTGCCCACGCCCAGCGGCACGAAGAGCAGCACGAGCACGGGTGCGGCGCCCACGAGCGCGGTCGCAAAGAGCGCTTCTGACCAGATGCGTGCGGAGAAGCGGTCCGTCATGGCCTTCTTGCCTCCTGCGGGCACAGCTGGCGCTGGGGTCCTGCTGTGACCGTGCGCGTGGTCATGGCCGTGGTGGTCATGGTCATGGTCATGACCCTTGTGGGCAGCCGCCGCAGTCGCAGCGCTCCCCTTCAGTGTGCGGTGCGCGTCGTGATCATCGTGGCCGTCATGGTCGTGGTCGTGGTCGTTCGCACCGTCTGGAGCCATTGCCTCTTCATGGTGATCGTGATCATGATCGTGCCCGTGATGGTGACTGTGCGCAGCTTCCGCTGGCGGTGGCGCACGTCGCTCGGTGGTCTCCGTCGCCGCCTTCTTCACAGCCGCATGCGCGTGTCCATGATCATGATCGTGGTCGTGGCCTGCGTGTGCGTGCACCAGCAGTACACCTCCAATAGCACACAGCAGGAGCAAAAGCGTCGTCCGCACTGCCACTCGCTTGGTCGCCATTTCGCTTCTCCCCTCGAGCGCGAGCGCGAGCGCGTGCCAGCAGCTGTCAGCATCATTCTGACGAATAGCCCATTTTTATTTGTACGAACGATTTTAGCACATGGATTTTATAAAGGTGATTAGGTAGAGTAAGGAAGAGTTAGAGCAAAATTTACCATGAGAGCTGCTAAAACAGTAGGAGATAGAGCTTTTGTATCGGAATCTTGCTGTTGTTGGAGTAATGCATTTATCACTGGGCTCGTAGCCTTACAAACGCTAACTTAATTCAGCAGATTCAGTCCTATGTTTATTACCGACGACAACGGATTACGTGTCTTCACACTAAAAACATAGCACTGTTTTAGCTTAAACACTAGACGTTTGTATAATAATAGTGCCGTATTTTATCCAGAGACAAACAATAGGGAATCTCTGGCGCACAAAAATGATTTTTCACTTCTTTTCCTAAAATGTAGGTATCTTCTGATTCTGTGCATCAACACAGATATAGGGATTGATACCTACATCCGTATCCGAAAATACCCTTTCGCGATGCGTTTCACGACGACCTGCTGCCATGCCATTCTGCTGCATCTCAAAGCATGACGTGACGCCCACTTTCAAAACCAGGAGAGCCCGACGTAGCATATCACCACAGCTCGCAGCCTGAAGCCACTATGGCCAAGTCGAACGTGCGCGCGCAGAGCGACCAGCTCTTCAGCCTGCAGGTGCAGGGCGACAAGTACGCGCGGCTGCTCGTAGCGCAGAAGCACCGGCTGCGGCAGCTGGACGCGCACTGGAAGAAGGTGAGCGAGGAGCTCCGGGAGCTGCGCCTCAAACGTGGCGAGGGTGACCAGCGCGGCGGCGGCGCCAACGCCGTGCGCGCACGCATGGCCGACGAGCAGCGCGAGCTCATGAAGCTTGAGAACAGGCTGTCGTCCTGCCGCACGCGTGAGAGCAAGATGGCGGCGCTCAACGCGGACCTGCGCGTGCGCGTGGACGAGCTGCGCGCGAGCCGCGTGCTGAGCCAAAGTATCTTCGAGAAGAACCAGCGCAAGCTGCGCGAAATCCAAAAGCAGATGCAGGAGAGCTTCCGCGCGTCCACGCAGATCATGGCTGAACGCGACCGCATCCTCGCGCAAGCTTACTCGCTTACGCACACGAACCTTGAGGAGCAGGAAGGCTTCGACTCGGTCTTCCAGAGCCTCGCGACCATCATCAAGCGTGAGCGTGAGAACGCTGAATCGTACCGCAAGCAGGTGCTCGAGCAGGACCCGGCAACAGACCTCGCGGACGACTTTGTGCGTGGGAACCTCAAGTTAGAGGACGAGGTGCAGCTCAAGAACAGCCTCAAGAGGCTCGACATGAACGTAAGATGCGTGTGTTAGTGACTCGTTACGGCCTAATGCCGATAGATTAACTAAGAATCTCTATGTGTATACGACAGCTCATGGAGGACAAGCAGTCGGTCGAGTCGATCAACGACCGGCTGCAGGAGTTCGACCGCACGTTCACGACGCTGCAGCAGCAGGTGGAAGTGGATGACTACCACAACCTTGTGGGCGCGTACACGAAGAAGGAGGAGGAGAACTTCGCGCTCTTTCGCTACGTGCAGAACATCAGCAACGAGATCGAGCAGCTCGAGGACGAGAAACACGCGATCGAGCGCGAAACCCAAAAGTAACTGAGGGCCTGCTGCTGTTGCTGTTATCGTTGCCGAGCCAACCAAACCTTTGCTGAGACTGACCTCTTGATGCGTGTATTGCTGCTAGACTCAGCACCGACATGAAGGACGGCAACGCCCACGCGCGTAAGCGCATGATCGACGACCTCGTGGAAGTCCGCCAAAAGTACGCTGCGTCGTGCTGTCTCTAGCAGCGCTTCATACTCACTCTCAACCTGGCTGACTGTCATGCTACTGCTCGTTGAACCAACGCAATTTCAGGATCCTCAAGGAGAACTCTGAGTACGAGCGGCTGCGCGCCGCGGCCTCGCGAGAGTTCCAGCCGATTGCGCGTGCAGTCGATCGTTTGTACAATGCCCTGGGCTGCAACGACGTCATGCCGGTGCGAGTTCAGATCTCTTAAAGCTGTTGCCAATAGCTGACTGGCTGACTGTTTATGATGTGGATTGCACTGAGCAGCCGGGCGTAGGTGGTGGTGCTGGAGGAGCGAGCGGTGACGACTCCAAGCGCTCGCGGAAGCAGTCGGACGACCAGATCGCCATGATGGTAACGCCACATGGAGTCAAACGCTGCATGTGCTTGGCTGACATTGTGGACGTGTCGTATGAATGCTACAGGCGCGAATCAACTCGATGAACGACCTGCTCGCCGCGCACGGTATCACTGAGGGCAATATCCTGCAGTTCTTGGCGGTGCGTCCCTACCTAAAAGCTCTGATGCCCAATGTTTCTATTAACACTTGGCGTCTGTCTTCCTACTGCTCTGCAGATCATTGAGCAGCGCAGCAGCGAGCTCATCGAGCAGTTCTCGCGACGCCTGCAGTACAAGAACCCGATAGAGTCGTCGCGCGCGAGTCTCGGCGCGAACCTGCGGCCGAGCGATCCGACCCGCTCTATCGCGGCAGCGCGCGCCGTGCTGCCTGACTCGTCTAGCAACATTACTGTCAGCAACAACAACAACAATGGCGCCTCAGGTGGCAGTAACAACAACGCGCCGGTGATGACCTCGATCATGACGGGTGGCGCGAGCTTCAGCGGCAGCCACCACCACCACAACAGCATCACGGAGGAGGACCCAACGCCCAACGAGAGCGACGACGACGATGACGACGAGAGCGACCGGCCGATGACCAAGGCCGAGCTGCAGAGGCGCGCGGCCAAGTCCATCGCGGGCCTGCAGGTTGCGATACCCGCCTCCAAGCTCCAGCCGGCACGCGCCAAGGCTGTCACCATGAAGAAGAAGAAGTTGTGAGTATCAGCTTGCAACATGATGCCTAATAAAACACTACTACGGCGTAGATACGAAACTCTACGGTTTGGCGTGGTTGGGAGCCTCTGTTGTCTCATGATCAGCATGCAGCGAGCAGCACTTGCGTGACATCACTCGTGGTCACTCGGCTGATGGTGTCGTCACGCCCAAGGGATGTGTTGGGATAAGCCTGGGGATTAAACGAATCTCAGTCACGTCGCCGTGGAGATTAATGGCAACATATCAAGATCAAATGGATGTGGTGTGCGTCTACAACTTCACTCCGAGAGCACCAGGCATCAATCACCATTTTTTCAGCGGATGGCAACGAGTGAGAAGAGCGCGTGGGACCGAGCGGCACCTTGTGTCACCAAGCGCTCGGTATCTCCTCCGCATTCGCATGCAGACACAAGAAGAGCAACGCTGGCGACAGAGAGGCAGGCATTCGTTCATCGTCGTCAACAACAAGAACGAGGAGGTCACTTCGGTTGATATGTTGTAACGGCTGGCCTGTCTGCGTCCTGAAGAGGGAGTCAGTAGCGCAGCTGACTCTTTTGGCCAAATCTCAAGACACGACGTCACAAACAGCCGAGTTTACAGTTTCATCCATCCTGATGGATAAAGTGCGATGAATGAGCCATGCACAAGCAGGTTTCGCACGCAAAGCCACAGTTGGTCTTCTGTCGATGCTGCAAATTGGCTGGTATCTTTGCATGCCAACGAGCAAAGTGGGCTTTACCTGTACATATCCGTGTCGTTGTCTCCATAGTCATTTCAGATTCGTCGCTCGACGAAAACGAGGTTTCAAAGAAATCTGTCAGCATATTCGGAAATACGATGCAGCATGTCAAACCGCAGCTAAATGGAAGCGCAGCACCGGGACAGGTCTTCATTGCATTAAAAACACTACGCTTACTAAAAGCAAGTCAAACGGATGCGCCGTCACAAACACACACAAACGTGTGGCTACCAGTCTCTGTTCCCTGTTTCTTGGGCCTTTTGTTGTGAGCTTTTCGTTGACGAGTCCTTGCTCTGTGTGTGAAACTTTTGGAATCGCTCGCGTCTTGCGCTGCTGTCGTTTTCCACGCTCGAAATCCAATCCAAATCGCATCCACGCACACATCGTAGCGCTCTGAACGACAACCACCACCTGGTCTCCGGAATCCCCACCCCACCCCACCCACATGGCGCGGACGTAGCCGCTCGATTGATTGATGTGCAACCGGACACACGTCTCTGGCTTCACGTTCTCGGTTGCACCTCGACGGACCTCGCTCGTCGAGCGACCGTCAGTGGCTGACGCCTTGCACCGCAATCAGTCTTCATTTCCAATCTCACGCTCCAGCCGACAAGCCGCTAGCCCGCGTAGATATCTCGGAACTCTTCAGTCTCAGTCATGAAGATCGCTGCCATCACTGTCGCCGCTGTTGCCGCCGCCACGAACCTCCCGACCGCCTTTGGCTGGTGGGACAACGGCCACATGCTCGTGGGCCAGGTCGCCACGCAGCTCATGGCCCCCGCCGACGTCGACACAATCAAGACCGTGCTCACAAGCTGGGAGAAGGACTTCCCAAACACCAACACGATCACCACGGCCGCGATCTGGCCGGACCTCGTCAAGTGCAAGTCCAAGACCGCGACGTGCCAATCGGACTACTCGCCGTCGTTCTCGATGATGGACACGTGGCATTACATTGACCTCCCGGCGAATGTCGACGGCTCCAAGTGGAAGGGCCAGGAACCGGGCCTCCAGCTCTTCGCCGACAACCTCGACGGCTTGTCCATTGACTTCATGGAGAAGGCGGTGACGACGATGAGCACGACCATGTCGGTCTGGGCCACCAACCTGGTGCTGCGCCAGTTCATCCACATCTTTGGCGACTCGCACCAGCCGCTCCACACGGTCGGCGGTATTAGCCCCGGTCTCCCGAAGGGTGACGCCGGTGGTAACACGTACAAGTTCGCCTCTCCATGTGCGTTCAGCAACCTGCACGCGCTTTGGGACGCCGCCGCCGGCGAGCTGAGCCAGAACAACTGGTCGAAGGACACCACGGCGGTCATGCCGGCGCTCGAGGCCAATGCCACGGAGCTCATTGGCTGGCTCCCAGCCATCTCGGACCCGCTCAACTACGAGCAGTACAAGGACCTGTCGTACTCGGACTTCTCCACGGCCATGGTCGCCAAGAACGGTCTCCGCAACATGATCCTCGACACGTATAGCTTCGCTGGCAACGTCGTGTACAGCGGCCTGGACAAGAATTTCAACGCCGGTGGCTTCGTGCCGTGCCCAACCAAGGCGTACCTC
The DNA here is from genome assembly GCA_023336215.1 of Globisporangium iwayamae. Classification (NCBI taxonomy): domain Eukaryota; phylum Oomycota; class Peronosporomycetes; order Pythiales; family Pythiaceae; genus Globisporangium; species Globisporangium iwayamae. Next base: position 27,875 of record JAADWP010000300.1, read on the forward strand.
GAGTGGGCCGCGAACGTCTCCAAGTTCCGCATCGCCGTCGGCGGCAAGCGCCTCGCCGTCATCCTCACGCAGTTCGCTAAGCAGATCCGCGCGAAGGGCATCGACGCACAGGCTCTCAAGCAGTAGGCGCCGCTTGCTTCAACGCAGAGTCTCGCCCTCGGATGCGCGTACTCCGGTAGGTCTGGGGCGAGGACACCCTGTACAGCAGTTTTGGACGAGCCGATTCGGTTCTAGAATGCATTCGAAGCTTTGCCTCGTACGGAATCTCGCTTGTGTTGCTGTTGTTGTCTGTAGCTCTCTCTCTCTCATTCAGGCTGTTTTTGCGCTGGGCTTCGTGGACTTCCCTTGAACAAGCAGCCGACTGAAGGTGCGTTCTTAAGTGACGGAGCGAAGACCCACCAGACAAGGGCACCAGCAGTCAAGCAGTTCAGCAAGACGCCCTCAACACGACAGGATGCCAGATTGGACATTCGTGGCAACGGTCACCAACGTGTATGTGTGCGCAGACAGTAAGTATACACGCAACCACTTTGTCACACATCTCAAAAAGCCGCGACGCGGTTCCGTTGATGGTGAGATTCAAAATGATTTGCAAGGAGCTGCTCACGGTCGAGGTTTACAGATCGATCTAGACACAGTGGTCACGACTACCACAACCCAGTATTCTGGTAGAAATGTCCCATGACAATGTCCCGCAAGTACTGAAATAGCACGTCTTTCTATAAAGTGTACGGTCTCAGCCTCATTCTTCGCACTGTGCTCAATCAATGCTGTGTCGCTGAAGCCCATCCTCCCGACGTCGCCTGCTGCGCTATCATTTCGTATCTGCTCATCTACAACTTCCTGACAACGGGGTGTCGGGGTGCTCCAGTGGTTAACGCACTTGTGCAATTCCACAAATTCACCGTTCTCGTTGAGGGTTCGAGCCCAGCAGGGTCACTTTTCCCACTGGGAGACTCGGGGACGCTTCGCACCTAAGCGAATCAGCAA
>JAADWP010000301.1:0-28852 GCA_023336215.1 Globisporangium iwayamae
CCCCCCCCCCCCCCCCCCCTGCGAACAACGGATTTATTGAGCAAGAAGTTGCTCCCTCACGCACAACAAGCGCAAGACAAGCGACAGCAGGAACAACTTGCGACTATCTTCTGCAACAGCCAACAACAAACGCACAAGCAAGTCGACTTGCGCGCAAGCTCGTCGAGCCGCAAGCGCAAGCGCAAGTCTGCTCGCGTACAGCCAGGTGTCCCACAGCAACGTAACAGGCAAGCGAGTGAGCGTTCGCGATGCAGGACGACAAGCAGCGCCACCTGGCGTCCTTCGCGCTCTCTTCGAGCCAGGAGCGCACGATCCAGGTGGCGATCTACCTCTCGAGCTCGCTTTCGCTCATCGGCATTTCGTACGTGATCCTGCATTTCTGCTGGCAGCACTGGTTCGCGAAGGGCCGGAGGCGACGGCGCCCGCAGATGGACTTCACGGCCAAGCTCGTGCTCGTGCTTTCACTCTTCGACTTCACGACCATCCTCGCACGCATCGTCGGTCGCGCTGTCATCCACAATTACGTGCTGTGCAACATCCAGGCGTCCGTGCTGCACGCCACGGGGCTCGGCAGCTGCCTCTGGGTCTGCTGCATGGCCTTCTACCTCTACCGCTGGATCGTCGGCGGCGAGAGCGACGCCAAGCGCCAGTCGCGTTTCTTGCTCTTCCTTATGATCACGCTCGTGCCCAGTATCGGCTTTGTGGTCTACCACGTAGCCACGCACCGGTATGGGGATGCGACGTTCTACTGCTGGCTCAAGGAGGACCGCTTCATCCTGCTGCACTTCTACGCCTTCTACGCCGTCATGGTCGTCTACATCATTGTACTCCACGCGCTCATCCACTTCAACATGAAGCGCCGCGTCGCCTGGTACGTTTATATATTTGATTGGGCTACCGTTTAATGATTTGCTGCGTCACGCAACAACTCGTGCTAACTTGCGCAACATGTTTGCTTATTGATTTGCTTGTTTTCAGGCACGACACGGTGGAAGCCGACACGTCGTCGATGCTCATCCGACGCAAGAACCTGCTCTACATCGTCGTGTTCATCGTGCACCGCGCGCCGATGATGGTCTATCGAAGTGAGTCTCACTTCTTACTCTTCACAAGTTCCCTTACAAGCAAAGCAAACAAGCCAACAAGTGTTTGTTTTTTTGCTTGCGTGCAAGTTGTTCTTGAGCGTGCTGATGCTAACGCAATTTGTTTGTTTGTTTCTGCTGCTCATCCCAAACAGTTCTCGAAGCGCTCAGCCTGAATAGCTTCGAGCTCGGGCTCTTTGCGCAGATCATTCTGAACCTCGACGGGCTCTCGAACTCGATCGTGTACGGTGGCCTGTGTCGGCGACAGGTTTTTGAGGAACAGGATGAGCAGCTTCCTCGTGGCCGCACATTTCCAGCAGACAGCGTCTCATCGCCCACGAACGAGAGCTTTGACAATTTTTTCAAGAAACGAGGTGGCAATGCGCAATTCAGCGATGACCTGGACCTTACGATGATGACGGCAACCCATGACGAGACGGTCACGACGACCATGAGCACCGTCACGGACTCCACGCGCAAGCAGCAGTGCTTTTTCTCTACGGGCGTTGACGACATCCTCATGCGCTCGTCAATCCTCAACCACCTCCCACAGCAACAGCAGCTGTACGACTCGCACTTGCAGCACAAGAGCTCGTGGTCGCAATTACAGAATGCGACGCGCAAGGCCAGCTACGAGAAGCTGCAGCACAAAAGGTCGGCGACGACCATGCGCCCAAAGAAGCTGCCGCTCTTCGTCTCGACCTTCAACATGGGCGAGCAGAACGTGAACGAGAAGGAGCTGGTATGTTGCTTGCTTGCTTGTGTAACCCTTGTTGTGTTTGCGCGTAACCCTTTTGCTTTCTTGAGTTGCTGACAAGTCTTGCTTGCTTGCTTGTATGTCAAACAGCCCAACTGGATCCCGCTGGGCTACCAGGTATACGTTATCGGTGTACAAGAATGCATGGACCTCGCAGACCTGCAGACCAAGATCCATCACCACCTCGTGGTCGGCTCGCAGTGCAAGTTCGTGTACTACTCGCGCGAGATCGGCAAGCGCGCCACCGCATTAGGCTACCACGGATACATTGCACTCACAGTCTTTGTGCGCGAGAGCGCCGTGCTCGAGGGTCGCTTCCAGATACCGTACCGCCAGAGCTCCAACAAGAGCGCGCAAGAAGTATTCCGCGGCAAGTCGCTGTTGGTCTTTGGGCGTGCGTCCAACAAGGGCGCCGTGGGCATGTCCTTTCGGTACGAGAGCACGTCGTTCGCGTTCGCGACGTGCCACTTGGCGTCCGACTCGAGCTCTAATCGCCTGCCGAAGCGCAAGAAGTCGCGCGAGAGCAAGAAGACGCCGGCGTCTAAGTTCGAGCGCCGCAACCAGGACGCGATGCAGATCTTGCAACAGCTCTATCTGGATGACGAGGACTACGGCTTTGGGTTTCCGCTGTTGCACCACCACAGCTTCATATTGGGGGACTTTAACTACCGGATGACGCGAAGAGCGGTTAATCCACAGGAGATGCTCGAGTTGTTTACAGAGGTCGGGAGAGCCAAGGCCTTAGCAGTAGCATCGCGTCAGTCTGAGTCTGAGACCTCAATTAATGGGGTTGACGTCGTGCTGCCGCTGCCGTCGTCGCCACCATCCGTAGCTTCAGGCGACGAAACGATCGACTCGCCCACGAACGGCAACTACGACTTCCAACAGTGCGTCACACCTAAGCTCGAGCACGAGATCCAATCGAGTGCCACACAACCAGCAGCATCACTGAAAGTGATGCTCATGTCGCTCGTGGAGGACCACGACGAGCTCCGTGCGCTGCTGAACAGCAAGCAGCTCTTCTACGGCTTCCAGGAGCCCCCCATCGCGTTCTATCCGACGTTCCGGCGCATCCGCGGCGAGCAGCTCAACCCCAGTGACCCGCACTCGTTTCTCAAGAACTTCACGCTCATCACGAGCAAAGGCGGCTACCGCATCCCGTCGTACACGGACCGCGTACTCCACTCGTCGCTTCCAGGGTCGCAGGACATGATCGAGTGCATCTCATATTCCTCATGCGAGTCCGTGACGACGTCCGACCACAAACCCGTCTTTGGGATCTTCATGGTGACGCTCAACGAGCCCGTGTTGGACCAGAACTTGGCCTCAACACTGTCACCAGGACGCCACCCTCTGTCCCCATATGCTGCGGGCGACGACTCGCTCTGGACGAACTCCGGTGGGGGCCATCTAAACATTCTCAACTCGGCGACGACCAGCGCCGTGGCCGCCGGGAGAATGAAGGACGTGCCTGGAACGTGCGAGATGCGGCTCAAGATCGAATTTAGATCGATCCACTGGATGGATGCGATTGACTGCCAGCCGGGCTCGACGCTTTTTGACCGCGTTGAAGACATTGAGTTTGGTTTCCTGTTCCCGATCCCGTGCGAAGATGTCTTCTCGCAGCAGCGCAAGCTCCACGAGGTGGCCGAGCACCTCACGTGGATGGACAGCGGCGGCAAAGGTGGTAACAATGGAAACAACGGCAATGGCTCGGAATTTGCGTCGACGGTCACACCCACATCCAACTTCCACACGATCAAGTGGAATAACTTTGTTGAGGGCGGGCTCCGATACAACACGATGGCCCAGCCGAGCGGCAAGAAGCACGTGGCAATCCTTATCCGCGCCCAGTCGCGCGCGCGTGGGATGTCGCGGACGTCCTCGGCCACGGCCATGCTTGGGTCGCCCTTCGTTCAGCCCAGCGAGTCGTCCGGTGCCTCTAGTGGTGGTAGTGGGAACGACATGGGCTCGGGACGGGCGCGGATCCTCACGACCATTGTGCCTACGGCCTCGGAGCAGATCCTGGGCCAGGGCACCTTTTGTGTGGATGCCACGGGCAGGAAGAGAGAGACGTCTATTTCGCTCACAGTCGGCGGTAAGCTGCTCGGACGCCTGCAACTCCAAGTGGCGCTCCAGGTGCGACGGCATCAGCGGTGATGAGTGAATGAAATGCAGAGAAAGGCATTTGCAGTTTATTAGGCTTGGTTGTAGTGGGCTGGTGTGGTGAGAGAGTGACGAGAGAACCCATTTGGTAGTGTAGAATAATATAGCAATCGTCCTCCCATTCACCTTTAACACCAAGACACGCGTCTTCATTCAGACAACTGAGCTGGAGCTGCTCAAGTCAAAATGGGTACAGAGGCCACTATTTGGGTCGAATTCCTGTGTCAATGTGAACAATCCCCCAAACTGATCAGTATCGAAGAAGCATAAATAGCTCTTCACTCGTGCATCAAAAGCTCTCTCCATCTTCTCATCGCTCTCTCCATCTACACACAGGCAGCCAATCAGCCACGCCGTCTGGACACCAAGCACAAGCATACGCTATACCATAAGCATGGGGCATACTGGCAGCGTACAGCGGGGGCCGCACGGCTCGCGGCGCGCAAACCCCAACGGCGCGCTCTACGGCGAGCCGTTGGGGTCGCATCCGGCGGGAGTCGTGAACAGCGCCAACTACACGCCCGCGCAGATGCAGGCGCTATACCTGAGTCGCGGTCGACCAGACATGGGCTTCATGAGCAACCAGGCCATGTTACCCAAGGACGTGCCCGAGATGCAGCAGACGAGCACAGTCAAGAACCACGTGAACCTCAAGAAGAGCTCGCTCAAGCTCGTGCCCATCGAGAGCTCGAAGAGCCTATCCAAGCCGAACCTCATGAACCTCGAGTTCCAGTTCGACGCGACCAAACCCTGCCGCGTCACTATCTTCCTTGTGGCGCTCGAGGAGATCGATGACGACACGGGCTGCTCGCGCTACTCGCAGCAGCACAAGGACGCACCGTTGCTCTCTTGCGATTTCCTCGAGGGTCTCTCGCAAAAGTTCAGCCTCATTGAGCATGTCGCGCCGTTGTTTTCATCACCTGTCGCTGAGGTTGACGATGATGCCAGCAGCGTCGAGGAGCTCTTCGACCTCAGTCGCTTCAGTGAGTCAGAGCTCATCTACGAGGAAAGCTCGCTTAAATTCCCACTCATTATCATGCTTGAGGTTCGAGAACGAAGCGGCGAAGATGAAGGCAACAAACAAAGCCCATCGCCGCAGTCGCAGTCCACGTTCTGCACATTCGCCAAGCAGCCCAACAGTGGCATGTGGACCATCAAGATGCTCAAGCAGAAGATCCAGGTCGACGGACTCACGTACGAGCTCCAGGAGATCTACGGCATCGACGGCTCGCTAGCCGCCGCACCAAAGAACGACAGCAATGGCGATAATGCCACAGGCGAGACGAAGGGCGGCGGCACGCTGGATGAAGTCGAGATGCCTGACGGTGCCGAGTGCATCATCTGCATGTGCGAGGCACGCAACACGACCGTGCTGCCCTGTCGCCACATGTGCCTCTGCGGGGAGTGTGCTGAGGCGCTGCGCAAGAGCTCGAGCACGTGTCCGATCTGCCGGACGCGCGTCGAAGGGCTGCTGCAGATCCGTGTAGACGCCAAGGACCAGTGCAACTCCAAGGACTGAGTGAGATAGGTGACTGCATGTTAGCTTTATCTATGAACCAGTGGGGCCACTGGGCAGACTGATGGTGAGGATGGTACACAGGGGCTTCATACGCAAAATTGTAGCTTCTTGTTTTCTTGCTGCATCACGATATCTAAGACTGGCGCCTGCATGCATTCGCCCATTTAAAGTACTCGGCCATTATTTTCTCTTTTTTTTCTTAGTTTCTTCGTTTCTGCTGGCTGGTGTCGAACTTCTCTAATTGCTTGCTCCCTCCCATGGACGAGTTTCGAGCCTTCTCTTCTTGTACACACGCGCGCCGCGAAGCCTCACTCTCGCCTCTGGTATGGATGGACGTGAGACGAAGCGAAGCTCCGTTGCTGCTTAAATTTCAAACGTAAACAAAATCAAAGTAGAGGTACTGTCGATAGCCACCATTCGATTCCGACTGGGGAAACGCCGCCGCATACTGAAAAGAAGACTGGAGACCGCTGGATTGCTCTAGTTCTTCTTCCAAAGGCCCTTCATCTGAAGCAACACACAAGGTAACACTCTAGTTAGCACGAGACAAGCAAGGCAACATATCATTCAGCAGCAACCACAGAACTCACCAGACTTGTGACCTGCTCGGGGGTGTCACGCGGGCGAGACATGGAGCTTGTGGGCAAACTGCCGCTCTCTACTCCCGCGGAGTGGTACCCTGCTGGACTGCCATTGCTAGACTTGGAGTTCGCGTATCCTCCGCTTCGGCTCAGTGCCGAGTCGCTATTGCTGTGTAGATACACGCGCGGTCTCGCTGGAGTCCCCAGATTTGGACTCGAGGTCATAGGCTCCTCCGAGTACAGCTGCACCTGCTGCTGCTGCTGCTGCTGAGGGAACTTGAGCTGGAAGTCCTGGTGGTACTCGGCCAGACTGTGCATGCCTCCTCCTCTTTGCCCGGCGCTACGGCCCGGACTGCCCGAGTTGTTGTTGCTATTGTAGTTGTTGTCTGCGCTAGAGTTCGAACCGTCCGAGGTCGTGGGAGAAGAAACCTTGCCACTGTTGTTCGTGTTGTACGTCACTTTGCGGCTCATCATGTCGACCCTGTGGATGTATTTTCGTAGGGTGGGTTTTAAAGTTGCACACAGCGTCCGTCAGTGCACGCACTCACTTCACTCCTCGCTGCCTCGAATACAAAACGCTTCTCTTCCCCTATGCCTCAAACGTACATTTGCTCACGCTTCTTCAGTTCGCTCTCACGGCGAACGTAGTCGATCTCCAGCTCTGCACAGTACCAAAGACACACGCAACGACACAGGAATCAGGATGAAGTACAACGAACACCAGCAGCTAAAGCACAACATTATCGTACCTTTGAGCTTCTTCTCGCGGGCGATCAGTGCGGCCTCTTGACGACGCAGATCCTCTTCAATCGCTAGCAGCTCCTTCATCTTCTGACTGTACGTGCTCTGAAGCTGCTGTTCTGGTGATGGGGCATTCGCTGCAGCGTACGCGCGCAGTCGTTGCTGTAGCTGCGGTACGCGCTCCAGATCCTCAATGCGAGGTCGTCGCGAGCGCTGTCTGTGGAGCATCCACCGGATAACCTGGAAGAGTCCCTCCGAGTACTGCGCCGGGATGCGCGTAAACTTGCCCGCGTTGATCTTCTTGGCGAGCGCGAGCTGGTTCGTCGCGTCGAATGGCGGACTGTGCAATCATATCAACGAGTTAGCTGATGGTTCAGCTGGCTGTACAGATATGGCTGTCACCATTAGCCCAAGGTCCACTTACGCCAGCGTCGCCATCTCGTAGAGCAGGCAACCGAGCGCCCAGATGTCCGAGCGCTCGTCGTACGTCATCTCGTTCACCATCTCCGGGCTCATGTAGTACGGCGTGCCGACGTTCGTCTGCGCAAAGCGCGACTCGCTACTCAGCTCCTTCGCGAGGCCAAAGTCGCCGAGCTTGGCGTTGTTCTGTTGGCATAAATAACAAACACACAACAGACACAACAACAAGCCGTCAGCAAAGCCATAGAGATTTAGGAGGAACAAGTCATGGACCTCGCACACGTACATTGGAGTCGAGGAAGATGTTGCCCGGCTTGATGTCGCGGTGCAAGATCGGACGCACGGCGTTGCCCTCGCGATGGCGGTGGCACTCCTTGAGCGCCAGGAAGATGTGTGTGAAAATGTGCCAGATGAAGCCTTCCTCAATGTACGACCTGGTTCGTATAGAGGCATAAGATACACACAGAAAGGTAAGTACAAAAGGTATGCAGCATCTCGCCCCAAACCAGTCACTATGAGGACAAAGTAGCAACGCACCCTTCGCGCTTCTTGCGCTTGATGTACTGGCTCAGGTCGCCGCCCTCGCAGTACTCCATGACGATATAGATCTTGGTCGCCTGCTTGTCGATCACGCGGTCCAAATAGCGCACGATGTGCGGGTGGCGCAGCTCGCGCAAAATATTCACCTCGCTCACAATCAGCTGCTTCTCCTTCTCGCTCATCTGCCCATAGTTGACCTCTTTCCACACGAGCGCCTATCATAACACATACAGACACATACACACATCCATTAATTCATATTCACATGCACACATTATTCACGCTCGTCCAGCACAAATAAATGTGAGAGAAAATAAGAGAAGAAGCCATGTTTCCACGTTTCCCATCTCACTTCTCCGCCATCCACCAAAACGCAAATCAAACCCCGCGCACACGCTTACTGCAGTCTACTAGACCAAGCGACGCGTACACGCGCACACATAGGCATCGATACAAAGAAGAGGACGCACCTTGCCGTCGGCCTTGCGCACGATCTGCGTGACCACGCCGAAGGAGCCCTTGCCGATCACCTTCACCTGCTCGTACGCGTCCATGCTGCCGGTAATTGCTTTCTCGGTCACTTGCGTGTGAGCGTGGTACAGTTAGATAGGAGGGGCTCTGCTGCTGCTGCTGGCGCTTGCTCGTCACTGGGAAGGAAGGAAAGAAGGAAGAGGGCGGGCGGACTCGCTTTCCTTTTTCTCTCGCTCGTTCCCCTGTTGCTTGCTCTGTGGGCGGGCGACTAACCGTGTGAGTGTGAGTGTGAGTGAGTGAGGCGAGAGAGCGACTGAGCAAGAAAGCTGAGCTGAGCTGAGCTGACTGCCTGACTGTATAGTATGGCGCCACCAACAGCGAGTGTGGTTTGTTGTAAGGACGGGCGCTCGCGAGGGAGGTGTAGTCAAAACGAGCGGCATGGATAGTCAAAAACAGCGGTATGGGCTCGGCTTGACTACCATGGAAGACAATTTTGTCAAAAGCATACACGCTTTTTAGAGAGAGATACTTGCTTTTCACACAAAACAGTGCTGGCAGTGGTGATTTCAGTGAAAGTGCTGGAGCGTTGGATGGAAGAGATAAAAGAACCATTACATCAGCTCAGGTGTGTATGTCAGCATACATTTATAGTACCTCGCCATGCACTTTGCGGCTCCGTGACGATGTGCGAGAGTTCGTTGCCTCGTTTGTGCCGTTGGTAACATGGCGGACCATTCGCCACGTTGCTTGGTCGTGAGGACCTGTCATAGAGTCTGCATTTCAACGGTGCTGGACAGTATTGTATATGGCGTGAGTAATACGGCACTCGCGGAACGTGAGGTCGTAGCTACACTTTTGAGACGAGATACTATTGCTCACAAACTGATGATCACGCGACGAGCTGCTCACGAATCGAGAAGGTCGCACTGGGAGTCCGTACGACTACAAGAATTAACCTGGTGATGGGGTTCCGAGACAAACAAAAATACGGAGAGAGGTATCTCAGGAAGGTGGTCACTCTAACACTACGACCAAAGGCCTCGTCAGTAAGGTGAACTGTATCCTGGTTATCAACAGTCCGTAGCAGTTCAACTGCAGCTTCAGGACTACAGCCTGTCCACCGTTGAACTGGGTCTGTGAGTCTCCCATGATGCTGCCACTGCTTCAACATCACCGTATTGCATGGCGGTGCCGTCGTCGTCGTGAAGATCGGCACGAAAAAAGCACCCGACTGTACGTACAAGAACACATACAATAGCCAGTCAAGAATACATAGCCAGACCATTTGTGAACTGCCTTCAGGAGTTTTGTCGCTTGGTTGTCGATGCGTTTTTAATGGGGTTCGGCTCGTTCCGGCTCGTATTTGGGAGAGAATTGCCCTGAGAACTCACGACATCGTCCTCCTGTTCGCTCGCCCACTGTCTCGGCGGATCACAAGCAGCACCACCACCTCCACCAGTTCTAGGGTTGCACGAGCTGCACTACGAGCCAGCTGGCAGACTAGTGGTCGACTCAGACTGGCCGCGTTACCACGCGTAAACTTGCTAACGACCTGTTGATCTGCCCAGCTTGTTTCAGATCTTGCTTCGGATTTTTCATGAGAGATCTTTCGTGAGAGGTTGAGGCGGACACAGAGCAAACCAAATTTTAAGTAGCTCCCATTTCATGATGCAAGCCATCTTTTTGGCCAACATTTACTCACTGTTGTAGATCATACCTGACTGCAGTTGCTCTCTACTAGGAGGTCAATTAGTACTCGGACGCGAGCAGCGACTCCGTGTCCGTGGTGGAGTCATCAAGCGGCAGCGTCGTCTTCGTGGACTGGTGCGACCGGTTAAGTACTGAGCCGTTCTGGTAGTCAAGAACGTTAAGCAGCACGCCGACGACGCTGCCGAGGATGCCGAACGTCACGAAGAGCATCTCGACGCCTGGGATGTACTTGCCCTCGTGGTTGTACTCCTCCGCAACCGCCAACGGGAACAGCGCCAGTCCAATATTCTGATGAAAGAGTGGAAGCGAGTGGACATTAGCACTGAGTTTTATAGAGCTACAGCACGCAACATAGTTGTACCTGGATGGACGTGATCGCCCCGTACGCGCTTCCAACGTGCTTTGGCTCGACGACATCTGATCCATACAGTCCGAGTTGTGAGGTAACGAACTTGTAGCGTTTTCAAAATCAATAGCAGAACTTACATGGGACCGACGGCCACAGCGCCGCAGCAAATACACTGTAGGACACACCCTGCAGCACCAATGGAATGTAGAGACTCACGTGCGTGAGGCCGAGCATGACGTGCACGAGTGTGAGCGACACCGGCGCGACGAGCGCCAAGAACGCGCGCAGTCCGATACGGTCGACCATGAAGCCCAAAAACGGCGAAATGACCGCCGAGATGATGTAAGGGATGCTCATGGGTGTCGCAGCCTTCCCGGCAGCCTCCGCCTTCTTCTCGCAGTAGATCTTGGTGTACGGTCCGAGCTTCCAGCCGACGTCATCACAGTTGATCTTGCTCTCGTCGATGAGCGGCGGCGTGGAGCTGCAGTTAAACTGGTCCTCAGGTCGCTTGACCGTGCAGTTTGCCGACAGATACGGCAGTGGCCACGAGTACGGAGGCACGGGCGGGCATTTCGCATCGAGACTCTTGCACTCAAAGTCCTCAGAGTACGCTCCCTGGCCGCAACGTCGGCACTCGACGGGCGGCTCCTTGAAGAAATCTCGCTCCATGAGCAAACTGCTCGCAACGTTATTGAACGGAATCACGCAGCCGTATACGACAACACAGCTGAGCGCCAGCAACCAAAACGCCGGTCGGAAGTGGCGGATATCGCCAAAGCTGATGCTCTGCGCGCTGGTGCTGTTGTTCTTGTTACCTCCCTTGCGAAGCGACTGCGCTGCACGCTCAGCGCGTCTGTCGATGGGGATGACCACGAGCACTGCGAGCGAGGATACGATGCACATCACAACACCGACCCAGAGCGCCGCAGACACACTCGACGCTCGCGCGATCGCTGGACTAAGCTCGTTGTTGATGACGCTGCCCAGTCGAGCCACGCTCAAGTTAATGCCAAGTGCGAGAGCTACAAGGCAGTTCAGTAACAATTAGCTCATTGCAAAAAATACAGCAAGCGCAAAGCAACCAAAACCACTCGCGCGCGTACCTAGCTCGCTGTTCTTGAACCAAGACGCGACAAGTGTGCCCTGCGCGACGCCGAGGCTCTCGCCGCCAAAGCCGAAAACAACACGCCCGACAAGCATCAGGTTGAAGTTGGACGTCGAGCTGCCGATCGCGAAGATGATCTGCCCCACGAGGATGGCCATGGAGAAAGCGAGCAGCATGAGCCGCGCGCCGAAGCGGTCCACGAACACGCCGCCGAAGAACGGCAGCAACACGTTCGGCACCGAGTACAGCGTGTACAGCAAGTTCTACACGTTCGTGTAAAAACACCTCTGTATGTTAGGCATCAAGCCACATGCACTCACAATATACAAAACGTCGACGGTCATAAAACGCGTACAAAGAGGAACTCGAAGCGCTCCTTCGGGTACTTGTTGAAGTGCTGCTGCAGTTGGCTCTTGAGCGCCGCCGGGTTGTCGAAGCAGTAGTAGTTACCGATCATGAGCACGCACGAGAGCAGGAGTACGACCCAGCGCATGCTCTGCTGACTCTTCTCCATAGCCACTCGCTCGTCTCGTCTTCCTCTCTCTCGCTCTCTATCGGCTTCTCGGGGGTTCCCCTTTGCGAGATCTAAAAGCAAAGCTCAATTGGCATCACACAAGGGAAGTGAGAAGAATGCTTCGCTCCGCTTAAGTACGAGTTGAAGTCATGACACAAAGACGCTAATGACGCTCATCAGACACGAACACTGACTAAGTCGACCTTCGTGTTCTCTGGTGTTGTGGCTATTCGACACCTCGCTCTCACTGCCCGTTGCTGGCTATCGTGGCTGCCACATCATGGCTGCCACTTGTCCCCACGATCGTCCTCAAGATGCAGGAATTTTGGTCTGCTCATGTTGTTTGCGTTTATAATCCCACTTTACCTCGATACAATGACGTTTTCAAGTATGCCACTCAAGCGAGTAGAAGAGCACCGACTGGAGGGACACACATCAAGAAAATGCGGCGCATCCTGCGGTGGAGGTGCTGATCATGAGCGCAGCGCCTTCAGTTCTCGAGTTCCCCCTACGCCCATCGCCACCATCGTATTCACGCCCACAGCTGCTAAGATGACACCGCGGCCGCACGCGAGCGAGCGCCACCCGGCTCTGCTGCGTTGGCTCGTGCTCGCGCTCTCGTGCTTCCTGCTCATGGGCAACTACTACTGCTTTGACAACCCGGCGGCGCTCAAGAGCCAACTGCAGCAGCACTTTGGCACCTACTCGCGCGACGCCTTCGAGATGCGTTTCGTGAGTACTGATGGCCTCTACTTGCCTGCTGTATAGTGGCGCAGGCTAATACGATTGTGTATTGTTTATTCGCTATGGCTATGACATGCGAAACAGAATCTGCTCTACACGCTCTACTCGATCCCGAACACGGTGCTGCCGTTCTTCGGTGGCGCGTTCGTGGACCGCTTCGGCATCAACACCGCGCTTGTGCTCTTTTCGTCGCTCATTCTGCTCGGACAGGTCATCTTCGCGTCGGGTTCGTCGTTCGCAAGCTTCAACGTGATGCTGGTGAGTTGTGCGCTTTGCATCAGGATGCTGGGCGATCTAGCCACTATGCAATGATACTAACGATACTCTGTGTGACTTGGCTGATAATATGTATAGATCGGGCGCTTTGTCGTCGGCCTCGGAGGAGAATGCCTCTCGGTCGCACAGGGCGCGCTGGTCGTCGAGTGGTTCAAGAACGAAGAAATGGGTACGCTTTTGTTGGTATCTTTATGTTTCGGTATATTGATTGCCCTTGTGGTGGTTGAATTCTTATTCTATCCGATACATAGCTCACTCGTTTATGATGTGTTAACAGCGTTCGCCATGGGACTGAACCTGAGCATCTCTCGCTTGGGAAGTGTTATCAACAACGAGCTAAGTCCGATAGTCGCGCAGGCAGCGAACGTCTCGATCGCACTGTGGGTCGGCGTGCTCATGTGTGTCATTTCATCCGTGTCCGTTCTTCTCATCGTCGGGATCAACATGAAAGTGAAGCAAAACCAGTTACTCCGTGAGAAGCAAGACTTGACAGCTTTTGACGAAGACAACGACGACGACTTGGTACCTGAGACCATCAAACTGAGTGATGTGAAAAAATTCCGCACGAACGTGTGGATGCTCGTGTTCAGCTCAATTGTGATCTACGGCTGCGTGGTCCCTTTCAACAGCATTGCGAGCAGCCTGCTCATGGAGCGGGACTACTTCAAGCAGCCGCCGCAAGAGTGTATCCGCTGTGGCGAGGGCGCATACTCAGAGCTCCTGAATTGCAGTACCATTGTTGACGAGTGTCCCAGTGTCCCGCCGTATGCGTGGCCCCTGCCAAAGCTCTCGGCAAACTGTTCGATCTCAGATCCGCTCGACCAGCTCAAGTGCTCGACTTCAAGTCCGTACATCGCAGACATCAAGATCAATTGCGATGACGACGCCTGGAAGAACGGACCGCTCACGAAGATCTATTGTACAAAGAAAACCGAAGCTGCGGAAAGAGCGGCGACGCCCATGAGCATCCCATACCTGATCTCGGCGACAGTCTCTCCGTTCCTGGGTTTCCTCGTCGATCGCGTCGGTCTACGAGCACTGCTGAACCTCGTCGCCGCGGTTGTGCTCATCGTCGCGCACAGCTTGCTAGGACTGACGAGCGTCACGCCATTTGTGCCGCTTGTCCTGCAAGGACTCGCCTACACTGTGTTCGCCGCGGTGCTCTGGCCGTCGATTCCACTGGTCGTCGAGGACCACCACATCGGCACCGGCTACGGCCTGCTTACGGCCACCATGGTGCGTCAATTTCGCTGGATTTTCGCAGTTGACAATGGCGATGGTGATGGTATCTCACGTGTGATCTACTGTTGTTGTGTATGTTGCAGAACATTGGGTTGACGTTCTTTCCGATCGCTGTGGCGGCGCTTTACGAACACGCGCACAGGTACATCCCGAGCGTGGAGCTCTTGTTTGTGGCGCTTGCGACACTCGGCCTGCTCAACGGCATTGCGCTCAATGCGTACGACTGGAAGCACCACTGGGTGCTCAACC
The DNA here is from genome assembly GCA_023336215.1 of Globisporangium iwayamae. Classification (NCBI taxonomy): domain Eukaryota; phylum Oomycota; class Peronosporomycetes; order Pythiales; family Pythiaceae; genus Globisporangium; species Globisporangium iwayamae. The sequence goes on from JAADWP010000301.1 coordinate 14,467, forward strand.
GCAAGAGCGTCGGGCCTGCGAATCGGACGCCTCGGAAGACGGTGGTGGACGAGTCGACGAATCTCCTGTCACATTGAAGTGGACGCAAGTGACAAACGGGAAGGACCCACTTTAGTGCCCCGTGTCAGTAAACGTCACATTAATACAAGAAAGGTTGATCGTACTTAGGCGAAACAGTTGTGTGCATTGGCACCCCGTTAAAGTAAATTGTGGCTTTTGGGTTCATGTTCCCAGGATGTGCGCAAGAGACAAAAAGACCCGCTTCACTTCAAAAGTAGTGAGTCATCTCTCTGCCCTAAATTACAGATGTGTGGCTGTATAGAAGAGCTAAGCATACTTCTTCTTGTGCTCGCCATTCCGAGGTCTCGTACACCCTCTTGGTCCTGGATCCAAACTGCTCTGTCCGAAGATCTTCGTCAACACGAGAGAATGTAAACTTAAACAAAACGGTTCCGTATTTTTATCCAATCAAGATCACTATAAGAATCATCTCTCAAATCGATTGGCTAAAACACTGCATATCTTAGAAATACGCTCGATTATCGCCAGCCGCAATCTGAGGTTCAGAAATCAGGTGCAAAAGTGGGCAGGTCAGCATCGCGAGCGTCCATGTAGAACGGGTATGGGTGGCAAAGTCTGGGTGGCGAACGCGCCACGCTTGCTATAAGGTGGCTGGTTGCCTGTGATGGATGCATTGGTGGTGCTGCTATGATCTGCTGCTGTAGCTGCGAACGAAGGAACACTTACGCACACGTGCACAGAGATGCGGACGCGAACAGGGCTGGCCTTCTATTCTTCCTGCCGCCGTCAATCTGCAGCTCCTGGCCAGAGCAAAGCACAGTAGCGATTAAGATCTGCAGTCTGGGCGACCGAGCGGTGAGAGTAGACCCACACAACTGAAATCACTCTTCGATCAGTCCCACCTGATTGACCAGTGGGGTTGATTTGATTGGTGTGGGTGTGTTTTTCACAGCCAAAGCTCTGTTAGGAGGAAAGCCAAAGAATACGACAACGACAACGGCGAGAAGAAAGCCAATGCGAGAGCCGTCGCGATGGCCCCTGTGCGCTCCTGAGTCACAAATAGCGCTTGGTACAGTGTTCGTGAGCGCCCAGGCGGGCATCACGGCCGTGCTGCTCTTCGCGCGAACGATGCAGAGGCGGCGCATCCGACTCCAGCACCCGCGTTTGCTGACAGCTGCAGCCAGCGTTCGCACCGTCTCCAGTAGTAACAACACCAGGACGCCACGATTTACTGTTACCAGTCAGCACGAAAGCATTAATAACGCCACGCTGGTCGGTGCCACACTCAGAAATCAGGCCACACACGTTTCCAATTCCCACCAGCCGCTGCTGATCACGATCGGGTGCGAAAATGGTCCGCTCGGGTGCCCGTGGGTCGTCAACCTCGAACGCGTCGAGAGTTCATCATCCGCCTCATCCTTATCCTCAGTCTCGCAGTACCGAGTCTCCTTCCTGGACCTGAACCACGACCTGCGCCACTGCACAGAGTGTCAGAGCTACAGTCTCGACGACATGGACGACAGCGACGCGGAACTGCGGCTTCACCAGCTCTTCGCTTCACCAGCCCCCGTTTCAGAGAACATCAATCCCAGCCAAGGCAGCCATGGGTTAGAGCTTGGGACAGGGATCAGCGGGCTTCCAGAGGCGTTCTTTCATCAGCACCAGCAGCAACAACAAGTCAGCATGCTAGGCGGAGCTCCTGGGTTTCGATATTCTCCCAGTCTATCAACGATACCAACACCAACAGCACCAGCAGGCACTGAAAGCTCGAGTTTTGACGGCTTTGAGCTTGAAAAGTACGCGATTAACCACGTCGCGAACACGTTCGCACCCTCGCCCATGGCGGCTGGGGGACCGCCATCCACGACACTCTTTGACATGGGCATCACTGGGAGCTTTACGCCTCAGTACCTTCACCATCACCATTACCATCACCAATCACAACAGCAACTACAGCACCAACACCAGGTATGGGATGCCACAGGAGGTTTTCAGGCCAATCTCCAGCAGCAGCAGCAGCATTATAGAGAACACCTTGGCAGCGGCCATTCAACGCCCTTAGGCTCCGTAGCCGCGCGAGTCGGCGCCTACGATGAAACTGGGCGCAGCCACAGAGACCAGTACGAGACAGCAGCAGCGACAGCCTTGTCAACAGACGCGTCACCTAGGACAAGAGCCACAACGTCCTACGCGTCATCGCTATCTCCGGGCTCGTCATCGGTCCTAGCAGAAAAGCAGAGCGTAACGCTGAGCACCAAGATGCGCTGGATCAGCGCCAAGGAGGCATCCAAGGCCGTGAATGACTACGCGCTCTTCGTACAAAAGAAGCGCGCGCGCATGGACAAGAAGACGAGCGGCGGGCGCAACAAAAAATACATCTGCTCATGCACACACTGCGCCTGGTTCGTGCGGCTCATCAAGGTCGCCAAGTCGGACAACTGGAAGATCTCGTCCATGCATCTCGCGCACTCGGAGGACTGCACTGGTGAGGCCCAGCCGAGCGCGCGCCAGCTCGCCGAGCTCAACGCACTGCGCAACCGCGTGCTGAGTGCCAGCAGCGACACACCGGGCAAACTTGAGATTACCCACAAAGATGAGTCTAGTGTGCACACTATGACAGGAAGTGGTGATCGAAACAGCGGCGGGGTGGGCAATGATCGCCGCTTGCTGGTCCAAACGGATTTCACGGCTGAGGGCGAGAGCCTGGGTGTCAAGATCCCCGTGCGCCTTGCATACCGCGCCAAGAAGATCCTGCAGGAGAACTCGAGCAACGCGGCCTTCTCGGTCGAAGCCATCGTTAGAGGCGTACTTGGGCTCCCTGGGCGGGACCTCCACGACAAGATCGCCGAAAGCTACAAGCTGCTGCCGAGTCTGCTACAAAAATTTTCGGACCTGAACCCCGGCTCGGCCGTGTGTCTGCGCAAAGACGAGCGTGGTCGCTTCAAGAGCGCGTTCGTGCTGCCCGCACCCCTCACAGAGCTTCTGCCGACGCTACAGGGCGTCTTTGGACTGGAGATCGTGCCTTGTGGTGGTCGACAACTTTGCAGCAATAGCTCAGAGCCGCCACGATACAATGGCCAGTTCATCGTGCTCCTGGGCAAAGATGGCAACCTTGAGCATCGCGTGATCGCCTTTGGGCTCATCCCGATCCCAGACACGGAGAACGTCGCGTGGTTCCTGCGGTCGCTGCACAACGCGGGTTTCCAGATGGGCGACGCGTCCGTGTTCCTCGCGTACCACCAGCTGGGCGCGCTCGCAGCGCTGCGGCGCGAGTTCCCGCGCGTGGCGCCCATGTTCTGCGTCGAGTCGTTCATTCAGACGATCGAGCAGCAGCTCAACGGGATGGTGTCACCACTAAACCTCGAGTTTGTGACCCACCAGATCCGCCTCGCGAGCCTGGCCGAGACACTCGAGGCCTTCCGCGCGCACATGAACGCCGTGGGGCAACACTTTCCCTCAGTCGCAAGCTTCCTGCTGAGCTTCGACGCGTCGCTCTGGACGCTGCACGCGAGTCGCGCTGTCAAGAAGTACCACTGGAATTCGACGGGCTTGAGGGGATACATGCGTGCTGAGGTGCAGATTGTGGTCAAGACCAAGCGGCCCGCCCATCATCAAGAGAGACAAATAGGCCGAGGCTTGTCATCACAACGTGGTCAACAACAACAACAACAACAGCTGTATGTGGAGGCGAGCAGCGGATTTGACGTGCAGCGCATCAGCAGCATCCAGCTCGCGGACTTCGACACGATGGTGCCGCTCGAGATTATTTATCAGTTCTTGTTGCACTACCTGCACGTCGAGGCACGTCGCGCCGTCGAAATCGCGAATGTAGCAGCAACAACGCATGACTCTGTTGCTCAATCGCTACTTGGTGTGCAACTCACGCCCGGCGCCGAGAAGCTCTTCCAGCGGGAGCTCTTCGAGGCTGAACACGTCAAGGTGTGCGCGTCCGAGGACCCCGCGGTGGCGTTCGTGTGCGCCTCGAATGCGAATGGGGACGAATGTCGCGTGCACGTGAACGACGGGCGCTGCCCCTGCACCACGATGTACCAGCTGGGCATCCCGTGCCGCCACTTGATTGCGACCGCGTGCGCCTTCAAGAGCGAGAAGACGATCCTGACTGAGTGCGACAAGATCTACACCCTCGCGGTGTACCAAGCGGGTGTCAAGCACCAGAGCTCGCTGGAGGACCGCATGCCGGCGCTGGGCGGACTCAACCGAGACTCAAGTATTTATCCTGCGCCCATCTACGGCAGTGCGGACGAGTCGGACGGCGCCGGGGTTACTGTTCGAAGCGGTGGCAAGCGTCGTGCACGGGACGACTGGGGTGGAGGCGCAGGGAGCAGCGCTACTGATACCGTGGTGACACCCACAAAGCGCACGCATTTGCCGTCAGGCGCTGCCTTTGATTCTAGCGCAGTGAACGCGGGCAGTGCTGGCGAGAGCAGCAACCGTACAGCAAGTGGCAGTGCAAATCAGCAGCAATCGTCCGCGGACCTGGTCTTTGACAGCTGTGCCGTTTGACGTGACGTCTGGATGTAGAAGTTAACTAATGTCATTACCCTTTCGCACCAGTGACTACCGCTTGAACTTGTGTAGCGACAACGGCAGCATTGATGGGTAAGCAGCGACGCGTTCAATTTGTTTATGGAGCTGTTGCTTCCAAATGCAACGGGGCACAGTAAGATGCATGCTCGTGCTCCTGCAAGGTGATGGCATGGAGAGGCTTGTGGGCTTCATCATGTGCTGAGTGTGGTCCACATGTGGTGCGTTTCCACCGCACTGCACACCACCAAAATCGTTACCTTTTACTAGATATATCAAATGTGGGCTTAGTTCTCCTATTCATCTGCAGTAAACACCTGCAATGCTCCCAGCGAAGAATGGAGATTCGAACCCCGCATGCTGAATATAGTATACTTGAAAAGTGTTGGGTGGAGGATGACGGAAGCCCAAAGAAAAGAGCCACAACCTCATATTTCAGAAGTATATACTTACATTTCATATATTCCCATTGCTAAGCAAGCCTCCCACACATATAAATATCTACATATCAACTATGTATATATATTTCTGATATTCATCGTAAACTACCGGTTCGACGTGAGGCCCGGCTGGGCCAGGAGCTGCTGGGGCTCCCCCCTCTTGCCGGTGGTTTCTTTGCGTCGGGCGGCATTCGCGCAACTCGCTCAATTGAATTCGTGGTCCGCATCCGCTCGCTCGTCCAGCATGCTGTCCAAGGTGCTCCGCCCCGCCCCGCTCCAGGCCAAGAGCCTGCTCTCGCGCGCGCAGTCCGCCGCGGCCTCGAGCCTCAACTACCCGTCGTACGTGCTTAACGCGCCGGCTACCGAGGTGACCACGCTTGCCAACGGCCTGCGCGTGGCGTCCGAGGGCTCGCACGGAGAGACCGCCACGATCGGCGTCTGGATCGGTGCCGGCTCGCGCTATGAGACCGCTCAGAACAACGGCGCGGCCCACTTTTTGGAGCACATGGCCTTCAAGGGCACGGCCAAGCGCACGCAGCAGCAACTCGAGCTCGAGATCGAGAACATGGGCGGCCACCTGAACGCCTACACGTCGCGCGAGCAGACCGTGTACTACGCCAAGGTGTTCAAGAAGGACGTGCCGCGCGCCGTGGACATCCTCTCGGACATCCTGCAGAACTCGAAGCTCGATGACGCCGCCATTGAGCGCGAGCGCGACGTCATCCTCCGTGAGATGGAGGAGGTCAACAAGCAGCAGGAGGAAGTGATCTTCGACCGCCTGCACGAGACCGCGTTCATGGGCAACGGCCTCGGCCGCACCATCCTCGGACCAATTGAGAACGTACGTGTTGTGCCTATTCATGCATTCATTTATGCATTGTGTCTGGACACCAGTAACCATGTGGCTTTGTGTGATGCGATGTCCTGTGTGTGAACGCTGTGTAGATTCGCAATCTGAAGAAGGCGGACCTCGAGGACTACATCGCCACCCACTACACCGCCCCACGCATGGTGGTGGCCGGTGCCGGCGCCGTGGACCACTCGCAGCTTGTGGACTTGGCCAAGAACGCGTTTGGCAACTTGCCAACGGAGCCGAAGGTGGCGCCAACGCTCGAGCCGGTGCGATTTGTTGGCTCGGACGTCCGCATCAAGGACGACGAGCTCCCAGTCGCCCACATGGCCATTGCGTTCGAGGGCTTCAGCTGGACCAGTGAGCACGCGTTCCCGCTCCTGATCATGCAGACACTGCTTGGTTCGTGGGACCGCACGTCGGGCGCTGGCATCAACATGTCGTCCAAGCTGGGCCAGGTGGTCGCGGAGAAGGAGCTCGCGCACTCGTTCATGGCGTTCAACACGTGCTACCAGGACACGGGTCTCTTTGGCGTGTACGCGGTCGCGGACCAGTACAAGCTGAACGACCTCACGTGGTACACCATGGAGGCGCTCGTGCGTCTTGTGCACAAAACCTCGGAGGAAGAAGTGGAGCTCGCCAAGACGCAGCTCAAGGCCAACATGCTCATGCAGCTCGACGGCTCGTCGCCGATCTGCGAAGACATTGGTCGCCAGCTGCTGACCTACGGCCGCCGCCTGACCCCCGCGGAAATCTTCGCGCGCATTGACGCTGTGGACGCCGCCGCCGTGCGCAACGCCGCCGATCAGGTCATCAACGACAAGGAGCATGCGCTCGCCGCCACGGGTCCGATCTACGAACTCCCAGACTACAGCTTCATCCGTCGTCGCTCGTACTGGCTCCGATACTAGGTTAGCCAACCAACGAGTTGCGTCCGGCCACCCAATCGTGACTGATCCCGTTCTAAAACGAACCCATCCCTTTGCACAGCGTCGTGTCGAGTTGAGAGACATGCCACGCGTGCTGCGTTGAGCTGGAGGCTGGCTGGCTCGTGTCTCTTTTTGTGCATTCCGTCCCCTCACAAATAGATGACTGGATGCGGTAAAGACAGTTGCGAGTTAGTCGGCTGGGGATGAGGAGGAGGCGGAAGAGCTGTCGGCTGTAGCTGTTTGCCTTGAGAGAGAATATCCCGACCATCGACATACAAAAGAGAAAATAAATACAAGAGAGAAACAAAACACACACACACATCACATGTTGCCCACAGTTAGCTATCAGCATCGACATATTCATGGCGCAAGCTCACAAGGTGCCGCCTGTAGCTCATTATCTGAACTTGGCCTGTACTTTGGCGTCGTCGAGATTTCTCTCGCAGCCGTGATCTGTGCGTGCTGCGGGTTTTCCCAGAAGCTCTGCTGCGTGCGGTGGTTGAAATAGTACCACGCGCCAAAGTCCGCATCAAACACTTTCTGCAGTGTGCCTGTCGCGAGGTCTCGCAGGAACAAGCGTGTCGTTCGATTCCGGTAGAGCCGTTGGATTGTCTGGGCTGCTTGATGGCGCTCTTGGCAGGATGGGTCACTTGGGTCCGGATTTTTTACATCTTGAGCAGCCTTGGAGAGAAGATCAGCGAGGTCGTGGTCGCCCAGCAGAATGGGCTTCTCCCACTGGCTCTGCTTGGTGCGCTTCGAGTAGTAGTAGTACGCGTTCGAGTCCGGATCAAAGACCTTTTCATAGACCTCTGCGAGCAGGCGTTTCAGAGCTACTCGACCTGCTCGTCGGCGATAAAGGGACTGAATGCGGACAGCTGCCGACTCTAGAGAAAGCGAGGATGGTGCTACATGGGTAACCAAACTGGTTGGGGTATTCTCGTGACTCCGATTTGACCGACTACTGCCAGGTTGAGACTTGTCCGTAGTCACGCTCACAGCAACAGCATGCCTCCACCGCGAGGCTTGCCTTAACTTCCGGAACGCTCTCTGAATCATCAACACCGCATCAAGACTGGAGATAATGCCGTCGCTCAGCTCGTGTTCACTCCTTCGCTTGCTTTTCCTTCTCTTTTTTTCCCTCACGATCGTTTTCGTAGCGTGACTGACCTCTCCTTGTGTGGGGAAATGCAGACCCAAGTCGTCAAGTACGTTGCCGGCATTCGCGAAGTTGCCAGAGTTGTCGCTGTAACAGCACTCGTCGACGATGTTATTGGTAGGGCACCTGTTTGCGTCGCCGCCTGATCTCAGCTCCTCGAGTCGCTCGCGCACAGAGACAAGCTTCTGTTTGTTCATGAGCAGTTTCTTCTCAAGCACATCGAGTTTCAGTTCTAACTGGGTCAAGCGAGGTGATCTTCTGCGTGACTTACTGGTAGTGCTTTCTGGGTAAAATTGCTGATTCTGCTGATGGCTGAGCTGAACTTGCTGTTTGAGAAAGCTCACGCACCCCTCGTCCGCGTCAATCTCAGCGATCAAGATGATCTCGGTGGCTTGGAATGACGACACGACTTCATCGAGGCATGGCCCCCACAGCACGCACTTTGTCGCTGCAGACATTTTCGTCTCCAAACTTATGTTCTTCCGGTCATCGGATTTGCTGATGTCGCTGCAATCATTATGCTTTGTTGCCTTCAATGACTGAAATTGGATTTGCTGAGAAGATATCCCGATTGGAGGCAGATGAAGCACCTGTTCAGCTGGGTCAGCTTTTTGGTCTGAAGATTTGTCGAAATGCTCTCCGTTGGATGGATCGTCTCGCCGGCTTTTCAGTGCTGATCGAGCGCTCTGGTTGTTGCTGTTGTAGCTCAATGATATCGATGTCAGTGGCTTCAAACCTCGCTGTTGTTTCAGGAATCGACCTTCGTGTTCCTTGGTAAAGTGCTTGACTCCTCGCTTGTCCTGTGGAGGCGCCGCTGCATTCTTGTTCAGGACTGGTGCATGTGAAGCAGGATGTTCGCTACCCCAGAACCAGCTCCCACCAGGAGCGTCTCGAGAGTCATCGGTGCTTGGTCTGTCTTGTTTCCTTAAAGCGACTTGCGATTCGGGCGCGCCAGCAATATTTCCATTATCAGTGCTGCCACTCATCAGCTCCCGTTCGCTGTTCTTGCAGTCGCGTCGGTATCCGCACTGATCACAGAACCTGGCGTCATGCGGAAAAACTGCATCGCAGCCCACGCATCTCTCATTGTCACTAGAATTGCTCGTATTGTCAGGAAAAGCTCGCGAGCTGCGTCGACTTCGCCGCCTGCACGTCTTCATTGCAGACTTTCTCGTCATTCTTGATTTGTCGATCCACAGCGACTTCCTTTTGCAAGATCACATTCCCTTTAGCGACGATGCTGCTGCCTCATCACGAGAAGCTTGGATAATCTGAGAACTTGTGAGCTTGAGCATCGCATTGCCTGGTTATTCTTGACCTGCATGGGATGTGATGAAGAAACTCTTGTCCAACATGACAACGGTCGGAAAACCGACCCGAAACCGATCTTTCGATCACAGCTTTAGAAACAATCTCCGCTTTGTGAAGGTGCGATCCAGCAGCGAAACTGGTGGCGAGGCTCAGCAAAAGGCTTGTTGCTTGCTTCATCGTCACTTTGGATTTTCTCGATTGTTGCGAACGAGCCGCGTGCCCAGTACGAAGAGCCAAGTTGCAAATGGAAGCGGTCGGCCTCGATGAGTTTGGACGCGAGCACTTTATTGTGGAAGCAGCGCCTGGACGGCTTTGCATGACGCTTGGCGAGACCAATCAAGGATTTGTCGTCGTCCGCGGGATCGATACTCTAACACAAGAAGACATCGCGGCGTGGGACGACGTGGACCGAAAGCGCATGCAGCTGCTTCGGCAGACCGTGAGCGTCGGTGACCGGCTTGTCGCGATCGAAGGCGAGGATGTCGTTCACTGCGGATCACGAGAGATCAGCGTGCGTCTGGGGAAACTTGCAGCGAAAAACAGACGCTTAACATTTGCGCGATACCACACGTCGCACTACAACAGGAAGAAGTACGATGTCGAGAAGCTCGTGCTCGTACACGCTCCAAAAGGTCCGCTTGGACTGCTTATCAGCGAGCTGGTGCACTACGGAGCTGTTATCGACGGATTTCAGCAGCTTCCAGATGGATCACTCAGCAAACTTGCAAGAGACCCGAAGATCCATCGTGGCTGCCAGATCGTTGATGTGAATGGCGTTGACGTGTCTTGCTCGCCACGCGAGAAAGTGATCGAACTCCTTGGTAGCCTGCGAGACCAGGAGAAGGAGATCATCATCTACCGCACGACGCCAGAGACTTGTGACAAGTTCATACAAGCTGAGTACGCTTCCACTGATGTCCAGCAAGGGTTCTCGTTTGAGGAGTCGGAGAACTTCAAGTGCGTGGTAGCGACAACAATTACTCCAGCGACAAAGGCGACACTCGTCCAGGGAGATGTGCTCATTGGCGTCAACAGCACGGACGTGTCCTACTTGAATCGCCGGGAGACGCTTGCAATTCTCAGCTCTACGCCATATCCTCGGACGCTGTACTTCTACCGATCTAGAATAGTTGATCTCCCAGAGTGCCACAAGATCCGAATCGAGTCGGGGCCGTTTGGACTCAATCTGGATAGCACGAAACCAGAGATCGCTGTCATCGCCGGCTTCATGAGCCACGAAGACGCGAATCGGTCAGTCTTCAAGAGCTGCGCGTCGTTTCTTCCTGGGAGTCGAATTATCTCGATCAACAAGCTATGTGTCGTGCACCACACACTTGCCGAGGTGTCAAACATCCTCCTGAAGCTCAAACTTTCGCCCAAGGATATCATCGTCGCCAATGGCCCACTCGTGACTGCACTGAAGAAGCGACACTCACTTGAGGTCGTCAGCGTACCGAAGGGTCCGCTCGGAGTTCACTTTGACGGCGCAAGACCAGACCAAGCGCGTGTTTCTGGTTTCTATCCGATGCCAGATGGGCTCCGAGGCCCTATTGAGATGTGCTGTCGTGTTCCGATCGGGTCATCGCTTCGAAGTATCAACAACATGAACGTGTCGTGTCTGAATCTTGCTCAGGTGACTGACTTGCTGAAAAAACTCAGCGACGTTCCGAAAGAGCTCTGCTTTCACGTCCACGACGAAGCCAACGGTGTCAACACTATGGTGGTGCACGTCCGAGTTCCGCCTGGCCCACTTGGCATCGATCTGAAGAGCAGCATCTCGAATAAAGTGATCGTCGACCGCTTGAACCAGAATCCGTCGCTCGGATCCACTTTCATCCTCGATCACGGTGGCGTCGTTCCAGGCTCAGAAATTGTCGCGATTAGTGGAATCAGCGTCACCTCGCTGGAACTCTCTGAGGTCACCCAGTTGCTGCGAATGCTGGCATCACACGAAAAGATCATCACGTTCAGCACCACACACGAAGCGTACGCGAGTATGTTGAGTGAATCGCGTACACCTGGCTTGAAAAGCATCTTCGTCGTCCAATCACCGCTGGGGGTCGGGTTCGAGCCGAGCATGACCCAGAAAGCAGTCATCTCCGCTTACACCTCGCCGACTTCGAGCAAATCAGCGAGCGGGCTGCGAGAAGCAGACATCCCCATCGGTAGCAGACTTGTCGCCATCGATCAGGTGGATCTCCGAGCGCTGGACGTGCCGCAAATTGTCAGCATTCTCAAAGATTTTGCTGGGATCCCGAAGACACTGGTGTTTGATACGACATTTGCACAATCAAAGACATCTCCGTCTCCTACTTGTCAACCACAAGCTGCTGACGCTACTCTGATTGGCAGCAGCAGCCCAGCCAGTAGCCCTCAAAAGCAGCCTGGCGTGCGGGTTGAACTTCCAGAAAGTTCATCAAGCAGCACCACTTCACCCGGATCGTCATCGATTCATCAAAGAGAGGATGTATCAGCAACTTCGGGGGCTACACCTGCACTCCAGAAGGTAAATTAGTTAGTTGCAGCACGCTTGTCTAGATCTCTATTCTGACACCGTATTTCTCTGGCTCCTTATGTAGGATCTCTCCCTGCCTCCTCGAGCTTCATCGTCACCATTGGCTCCAGCACCATCGCCGTTGCAGCTGGCGCCGCTGTCGATTAAGCCGCTCGAAGCGCTAAAAACCATGTCCCTGACAGATGTGTCAACCAAGACGGTGAGGAGCCTGCAATTATCGTACTTCGTCATGGAAGTAAACGCTCATATCTTGACCACAACGATCCCATCTCTTGTTTGCCTTGATGTTGTACCAGATCGAGCAAAAGCAACAAGAACAGTGTGAGGATCAAAAACTGAGCTCGCCCAAGACGGAGTACATGATCAACATGGTGAGCACTGTGATTCAAATGGCAAGCACCTATATGATGAACCTTACTCACGTCGTCGCTCTCATTCTCTCTCTCTCTCTCTCTCTCTCTCTCTATGTAGGCTTCCTGGACAGGCTCGCGCTCTCTAAACCGCATGACGGTTGACCTGCACAGCTTGTCGCTGCAGATCACGTCTGCCAAAGTCCCGTCGTCACCGAAGCCAGGCGGCAAGTCGGGCACCACGGTGCTGTTCAGCGAGATCGTGTCGCTGGACTTTGGCAAGAAGGCCGAGAGCAGTAGCACCGGTGCCGCACAGGTGGTCATCACGCTCACGAAGGGCAAAAAGACGCTGGAGCTCGACATGCGATCGCGCGACGAGCGCCAGGAGTTCTACGCGCTCATGACGTCGCTTGCGCCTGCACTGCGCCAAGTTCAGCAGTGAAAGCTGAAGCCTGCATTTGCACTTCAGCTACATTCTATATCGTAGGTTCAACTCCTGACAACACGCTTTTCGATAGGTTAAACCTGTTTGTACCGATTATGACTGTCAGATCGTCTTGGAGAGGGATCCTTTCGCACCACTTGCATGAGCAGTCAAAGTCAACTCGACTCGATCGTTGTGCGTAATAAGCAAAGCGAGCGAGCGAGGATGGCTCCCACGCAGGGCGACAAGGTGGAGTTCGTGGGCGTCTTCGCCGGCGGGGATGACTACTCATCGGGGGAGCAGACGCCCGTGGGCTTCCAGGACACGCCCGGTCAATGGTACTCGGCCATCCAGCGCAAGCGTGGAGGCACTGCGGCGGTCGACGACGGTGAGGCCACGCTGCGCGACAGCCAAGAGACGCAGCCGCAGTCCGATGCGGCGGCGGACGCGGCCACCGAGCCTGTGACCCAAGCAGAGGAAGGAGACAAGCCACCAGTGTTTGTGTACGCAATGGGATCACTTGGTGACGAGAATGGCCGTGATGGTCGTTTCCGTCGCCAGCAGCAGCAGCAGGAAGACGACGAGATTGACGAAGACGAGACCCAGATTATCATGTCGCTGTCGCAAGATCACTACAGTGAGTGTGTGTTTGTGGCTCTCAGTAGGTATCGTTACCGCGAGTCAAAACAAATTACTAATGCGCGGACTGCATGGAAAATAGGTGGACGCACGGCAACTTCCAACCGTAAGATTGAAGAGGAAGAGCTCGTTGTCCCGAAAGCAACCAGGGATGCGATCCGCAGCGCGAGCGATGATGAAGGCGCAGATTCCGACATGTCGGACGACATGCTCGCACATGATGGACTCATTGACAACATCTCCACGTTTGCAGCGAGTTTCCAGCAACAGAGAGACGCAGATGCCGGGGAGCAGAGAAGCAAGAAGAAAGCGCCAGTGAACGTCTATCGGCCGCGGACCCAGTTTCGGCAGACGCCAACGCATTCGGTCGAGGACATGAGCAGTAGCAGCGGAGCGGAAACGGAGGTTGAAGGCGAACCCGAGGGTGAGTCGGAGGAGCTGTACCCTCCATTTATAGTCACGAAAGCCAGTATTCAACAGCGAAAAGACGCTGTTCGGCCAATTGCAGCGAGATTCGCTCGGCAGCGTTCCATGTCGGAGCACTCGACCGCCAGTGAAAAAGACGACGATTCACGTAAACAAGATGAGAGCAGCAAGAACCGACCGCGACGCTTCCGTCTTGACAACATCGGCCACTCGCGAGCGTTCGAGCGTCGGAGCTCCACAGCCAACGACGCGACCAACAACGACGATGAAGCACCCGTCAGCACCACAAATCCAACAACCAAGACTGCTGAGAATACACAACCACAGCCGACCAGAAGCTCGCCTGTGAAAAGCAAGCGAGCAGCGGTCGCCACACCAAAAGTTAAGCGAGCGCAACAGAAAGAGAGCTCACCCCAATCCAGTACAGCGAGTGCGGCTGAGAAGGTGCCGGCTATCTCTATACACGAGCCACAGATCAACGTCGTAGACAAAGCTCCAGGCTTACCGCCCAAGACTACAAAAGCCATAACACCGCGCAAGAGTCCGGCTTCGGAAGAACCTGCAGGACGAAAGCGAAAACTGGGCGGTGGTTCTACCCAGGACACAGAAGTCTCGCAAGTGCAGGAGGAACAAATCAGGATCATCCTCACGGGACTCGAGCCTACGCCCGCGATTCGCAAGAAGATCAAGGCCGTCGGCAGCGCGGCCGTGTACGAAGACGACGTCGAGAGAGCCACCCACGTGATCGCGCCAAAGAACCAGCTCAAGCGCACCGTCAAG
>JAADWP010000302.1:0-28741 GCA_023336215.1 Globisporangium iwayamae
AAATGGGGTTGTTAGCACAGCAGAGGGATACAGTATAGTCAGTCACATAACATACTCAAACAGCATCGCTAAACTCCTAGTGGTCGCAAAGTTATGAGGAAAAAGGTGGGTGGCCGTATATTTTTGGCCTGGAGTGTAGAGAGGAGCGCAATCATGCTGGCTCGTATGACCAGCGCAAACTTCTCGAATGCCGATGAGCTCCATCCATTTGATGCTCCTCCCCTCCATCTCCAGCCAAACGTGTTCACCCGGCTCGCAATAGCAATGTGGATAGTGCAAGAGGAGCTCCTCGCTCGAGCGAGGGTCTGGTCGGACCAACAGTGTAGTACACGCGCAACCTGAGAACCACCGTCACAGTTTTCTGTTTCAGTACAGTGCGTGCTGTGCATGCCCCAGTTGCCGCAAGCTCAGCAGGCAGTGTGCAACTGTCCACTTGACGTGGTGGCAAACTTGCGACACCAGCCATGATTTCCCTTTCAATTCAAGTTGCTGCCCCGCACAACAGCAAACATTAGCAAGCCATCCAGCCGGTGGCATATTGGCTGGCTGACTGATGAATGCTTTGCAGAAAGACACGCATCTGGTATCGCGACATGCTTATATTCGCATTAGAGAGCTGACGCCATGAGCTTCTCGAGGCGTGCGAGAAAGCGAGAGTGAGTACGTCACCTTGGAAGACATTGTTGTTGCAAATTTGGTGGCAACTGCGTGTGTGGAGTCAGCACAATTCGTTTCGGTCTGACTCTCAGTGCGCCGTTTCTGAGGTCGAAAGCTGATTTGGGTATGGTGAGCCCTCTTCACATTCGTACTATAACTGACTTGTGCGTCAGTCAACGTGCCTTATGTTACAAGCTGCAGGCATACTTGCAAGAGCTTGAGGAGAATGTTGTTGCGGAGACCAGAGAGCATAGCATTGCGCAAAGCAAACATGTTTGGGGCTCAAGGGCTGCTGCACGCTGCCAATCACTCAAGGTGATAGCGACAGCAACGCAGGAGGCACAAAATGACAAAAGACACACTTCGTTTCAGGCCATGCAAGCTGTGTGTTTTGATGCGGCGGAGGGCACGGAGAAAGAGACATGTGCGCGCGCGCAGGGGTGGAAGAAGGCCTACCGACCGAGGGACAAAGCGAGCGAGTTGAAGGCTTGCAGACCCTCGTCCGTGTCTGTGCAAGCAGGTCCGTCGTTGCAGCGCAGGGGCTCTTGCTCACAGCTTTGAGATTCTCGGCTCTTTGGCTCTGGTGGTGATGTTATAGAGACCGGTTGCAAGAGATCGCCACATCGTCGTGAGGGCGAGCACTGGCCCGACTCTTTCTCCTTTGGAACAAATTTGAAGCTTAGAGAAGGACCAGCACTACTTGAAATGCACCTCTTGAATCGCATATGACAGCGTGCTAGCATGGATAAAGAATATGATGCGCAGATTTACCATTACATAACGTAGTAAGGTCCTACTTATGAAGGTAAAAATGTAGATAAGTAGATTTCAGTGGACATGGTCTCAACGAGCGCAAAATGGGCGTTACAGTTCGCGCGGGCAAGAGCCGGGCCGGACGCTACTTTTTTGTTTGCTCGTGGTCCAAGCAAAAAACAAGCAACGCAACCGCGCGAGAAGCAAGCTCACTTGCTCACACCATCTCATGGCCGCTTTCGTTCCCTCTCGCTCACTGTGGAGATTTCGAACCAAGAGCGAGAAGAGCAGGCAGGCAAAGCAAGCAACAAGCAAGCGTTGCTGCTTCCATCCCTCCATCCCTTCCTCCCTCCACTGTGCGAGTGAGCACCTACAAGTTGAGCTGAGCGGCTCTTTTGGAACCGCCACGCAAACCCACACGCAGACTTGCGTCCGGACGTACGTTTACACGCGGCTGCCTCGGGTGTTAATCTTCCAGGCGTCCGCCTCTATTGATCCTTCCGCGCAGCTGCTTGCCTCGGTGATTGTATCTATCTGCGAGTGAGTGAACCCGACAGCCAGCCATCCGACGTAGATCCATCCATCTATATTTAGCACCACCAGCTGCAACTCCCCAGCAGTTACCCCCGATCTCGCTTGCGTGTGTGTGTGCGCAAGCCCAACAACAAACAAGTCTAGCAAGCCAACAACACAGCAGCCATGGTCAACTACGGCCTCGGGCGGCGCAACAAGAGCAAGGAGAGCGGTAAGGAGTCGCTGAGCAGCCTGCGCAACACGAACGCGAGCATGGCGTCGACGGCCTCGCGCTCGTCACTCAATGACGCGGCGGCACTCATCGCGGCGGACGACGCGCTCGCCTCGAACGAACCCTACTTTCACTTCTCGCCGGACCAGCAGGACGCGCTGCTCGAGGAGTCGCGCTCGACGGCCACGGCGCTCATCGTCGACACGCTCTCGGGCTTCGACAAGTGGCGCTTCGTCTCCATGAACGCGAAAGTGCAGCTCTTCGAGCTCAAGGACGACGCGCACGACCGCGTATCGGCCATGCGCAGCGACGACCCGCAGCAGGTGCTCGCGCAGAGCCACACGCTGCTCGCGATCACGCGCGTGCGCGCCAAGCTCGACGACTTCATGCGCATCGTGGCCACAGACAAGCGTGACAAGTTCAAGAACCTGCTCACGTGTCTCCACGAGGATGAGGTGCAGCATGCCGACGTCTTCACGGCCTTTGGCAGCCTCCATAACAACAACAACAGCGGCTACGGCTCTAACAACAACAGCAACAACAACTCGAGCAACGACCTGCTCTCGTCCTCGTTCACGTCCAACTCGTCGTTCACGTCATCGCGCGGCCCGCACAAGGCCAACAGCACCGGCAGCATGGGTGTCGATGTCGAGCAGTACGCGATCAAGTACTACTCGCTCAAGGAGCCCAAGGCCATCAAGCCCAAAAAGAGCGCACGCAACGGCATGACGCCGAAGTTCATCCGCAGCAAGGGCAAGTCGTCCAGCTCCTCCAAATCCTCCACATCCTACTCGTCGTCCTCGGACAGCGGCAGCCTCACGCTATGCGTGGGTGAGTACGCGACGATCCGTCAGGGCAAGATGCGTTCTTCGCAGCCACACAAGTCTGGCAGCCGCACGCTGGACGACCACCGCATCGGCATCGTCGCGTGTCACTCTGTGGGGGACCCGCAGGTCACGCGCTACTGCAAGCCCATCGCGTCTACGACGGGCTCGGGCTTCGCCGTCACCTCGCGCTCCTTCGCGCAGTTCTCTGGTATCGTCGTGTACCCGATCGAGTCGAGTACGCCCGGTGAGAGCCTGCTGGAAGTGGTGATCAAACTCAGCTGCTTCGACCCGCAGGGCATCTCGGCGCTCAAGAAGCAGGCCATGATGCAATACCTCGCGGCCTACCGCCATTTAGAGAACGCGCTGCTCGTGCTGCGGCTACACGACTCGCCCTTCCGCACGTCCTCGGCGTGGGTGAAGAGTGAGACGCGCAAGTGCTGCAACGTGTGCCAGCAGAGCTTCCAGTCCTTCCGGCGCAAGCACCACTGCCGCCTCTGCGGTGAGGTCGTGTGCTCCAAGTGCTCATCGATCCAGGTGATCAAGCTCGCCAAGGCCGGCAAGGACTCATTCCGGATATGCGACGGCTGTCTACACGGTGCAGGGGACGCGGACGGCAGCAATGGTAGCATGCAGCGCCTGCCGAACACGAGGACCGGTAGCGGACCCGAACGTTCCGACGACGACGACGATGATGATGAAGAGGAAGAGGTCGTGGAGGTCGACAGCGAGCTCCAGCCCATCATTCGCCGCGAGTCACTCCCGCAGCAAGATGACAATGACCACGTCCAGCAAAAACAGCAGTACATGCAGCCAGAGCCACAGCACGACGAGCTCGCGGAACAACTTCAGCAGCAGCAGCAGATGACGATGCGCCGGATCCCGTCGGTGCGGAGGCCACAGGAGCCCGAACCGGTCGTCAAGCAGAAAGAGCTGTCGGTTCGAGGCGAGATGCACCAACCACAGCTTGTCCGGAAGACTTCCGCACGGGAGATGGAACAGCAGCCAGAGCCACTTTGCGAGCCTTCCGTGCGTGAGCTCCAGCAGTGTCAACAGCAAGAGCAGCAGATGTTTGAGCAGATCAAGCCACAGGTTCAGCAGCATGAGGTCCATCCACAGCACCAGACTTTACTGCACAAGCAGCAGCTGGAGCAGCACAACAGTCGCCACCAACGGCAGCACGACCAAGAGCGCGAGAAGGCAGCACTGCAGCTCGCCGCGCAGGACAAGCAGCGCGCCGAGTCGACGGCCTCGAGCGGCGACAGCGAACCTTACGACTCGCGCGGCTTCCTGTTCGCGTCGAACGTGACGGCCACGACCGCGGCGTCGACGCCACCGTCCAACTCACCGTCGCCTCTCTCCTCGTCGCCAGCTTCACCCAGCGCCGCCGCGGAGCACAACGACCAGCAGCTCTACGACACGGCCGAGGAGGTCAACCACATGAACGCCAACGACATTAACAACGTCAACAACACCAACAACACCAGCGATCGCTTCTCACAGTCGCTGCGCTACTTCCACGACTCGGAGTTCGCGCTCGACCTGTCCGACCTGCACTTGGAGAACAGCAGCAGCAGTAACGCGGCGCTAAAGAAGCCGTTGGCCGCTGTGTTCGACATTGACGAGGAGGAGGACTCGGACGAGGAGGTCGAAGAGCTCAGCAGCAGTGTGCAGCCCATGACCAACTACAGCAGCGGCGACAACAACAATGTACAACCGTACGACGTGAGCTATGACCATCTCGACGAAGACGACGAGGACGACGAGGACGACGAGGACGACATGGTCAGCGACTACGACATGTCGCGCGAGACGGGCTTCGAGTTCCACGACTCGGAGGTTGGCATCAACTTCAGCTTTGAGGACATTGAGGAGTTCAACGACGAGAAGTACGAGGCCATGGAGGCTTTGGAGGAGATCCAGGAGATCACGACCACGAGCGTGGCCATGCTGCAACGCACGCGCCTGCTGGACGAGCTGCGCCGCACGCGCCTCATGGACTACGACATCCTCGATTCGGTGCGCGAGCAGAGCTTCGATTTGATCGCGACCCAGGCCGCGCAGTTCATGAGCTGCTCGCTGGCGTCCATCAGCTTCGTGGACGACCGCCGCGAGTTCATCAAGGCGGCCTCGGGCGACCTCATGCTGCGCGTTGGTGCAGGCGCTGGCGGCGGCGGCAGCAGCAGCATCCAAGAGCTCCCCAAGCAGCACTCGCTCGCGGCGCACATCGTGCAGCGCTGCGCCGCCGAGGACCTCGATATGGTGCTCGTGCTCGACGCACGCCACGACGAGGCGCTCTCGACTAATTTATTTGTGTACAACGCGCCGCACCTGCGCTTCGTAGTCGGCATACCGGTGCGCACGCGCGACGGCGTGGTGCTCGGCGCGCTCGTGGTCGCGGACGACCGCCCGCGCGGAGACATGACCCCCACGGAGAGCAAGGTGCTGCGCGACTTCGCCGAGCAGGTGAACGACCTGCTCGAGGAGCGCTGGCAGCGGCGCATGTTCCAGCGGCGCGCGGCGCCAGCGCCAGAGCAGATTCAGCAGACGCTCCAGTCGCTGCTCTCGCAGTCGTACCACACGGGCCAGCAGCTACGGCAGCAACAGACCGAGCGTCAGAACTTCCACCGCAGCATGCCGTTGCCGCGCCAGCAGCACCAGCCTCGGTACCAGCAGCAGCAACCTCCACAGCACCAGCCCCGCTACCAGCAGCAGCAGGTGCACCAGCCACAATACCAGCAGCAAATGCAGCGACCGCAGCACCAGCCGCAGTACCAGTCCTCCTCCTCCATGCGTCAGCAACAACAAGAGCCGATACACGGCCGCCTGACCATGCAAGGCATTGAATTATAGTTATCTATATAATGCGTCATCTTTAGAAACAGCACCATCACATCACACAACACACGTGCGCATCAATCGCAGTGGCACCAGTATATCGTCGAGCGGAAAAACATGAATCACTCCCAACCACTCATTCTTTTCCACAGCGGAGCTATCCAATCAATTGTGTCTTGTGCATACGTACGTGGTATTGTTAAAGCAAAGCGCTTGATGAGGCGAGCATGCGGACTGCTACGCCCTCAACTGCTATAGTAAAATGCACTGCTTACAGGTTGCGTGGGTTGCGGAAGTGATCGCCGGCGTACTTGGCCTTGGCACCGAGCTGCTCCTCAATACGCAGCAGCTGGTTGTACTTGGAGAGGCGCTCCGAGCGGCACGGCGCGCCGGTCTTGATCTGCCCCGTGCTCAGACCCACCGCGAGGTCCGCAATGTAGCTGTCCTCGGTCTCACCACTACGGTGGCTCGTCATGACGCCCCAGCCGTTCTTCTGCGCAAGCGCTACAGCGTCCACGCTCTCACTCACCGAACCGATCTGGTTCACCTTGAGCAGCAGCGCGTTACACGCCTTGGTGTCGAGCGCCGTCGTGATGCGCTTCGGGTTCGTGCAGAGCAGGTCGTCACCGACCACCTGCACCTTCTCGCCGATTTTCTTCGTGAAGCTCGTGTAGTGCGTCCAGTCGTCTTGGTCAAACGGGTCCTCGATCGACACGATCGGGAACTCGTTCGCGAGGTCGATGTAGAGCTGCGCGAGTTCCTCGCCCGTGAGCAGCTCCTTGTTCGCACCGTTGCTCTTGAAGTCGAGGTCGTAGTGGCCCGTCTCCGTGTAGAACTCGGACGACGCGACGTCCATGCCGATCTTCACCTTGCCAGCGTAACCGGACTTTTCGATCGCCGACATGAGCAGCTCAACACCCTCGCGGTTGCTCTGGATGTTTGGCGCAAAGCCACCTTCGTCGCCGACGTTGGTGGCGTCCTGGCCGTACTTCTTCTTGATGACGGACTTGAGGTGGTGGTACACCTCGCAGCCCATGACCATAGCCTCGGAGAACGACTCGGCACCGGTCGGGAGGATCATGAACTCCTGGAACGCGAGCTTGTTGCCGGCGTGCGAGCCGCCGTTGATCACGTTGAACGCCGGCACGGGGAGCACGAGGTTGTCGTTCTTGATGAGGTCGGCGAAGTGCTGGTAGAGCGGCACGCGCTTGGCGGCGGCACCGGCCTTGGCGACCGCGAGCGACACGCCCAGGATCGCGTTCGCGCCGAGCTTGCCCTTGTTCTCCGTGCCGTCGAGGTGCTTCATGAGGTCGTCAATCGCGCGCTGGTCGGTCGGGTCCGCGCCGATGAGCTTGGGCGCGAGCACGTCCTTGACGTTGCTCACGGCCTTGAGCACACCCTTGCCGAGGTAGCGCGAGCCGCCGTCGCGCAGCTCCACAGCCTCGTGGATGCCCGTGGAGGCGCCCGAGGGCACGGACGCGCGGTAGATCGTGTCCGAGTCGGACGTCTGCAGGTCCACCTCCACCGTCGGGTTACCACGGCTGTCGATGATCTCGCGCGCGTGGATCGCCTTGATCGTGACGCTGCTGGCGTGGCGCACGCCCATCGTCTGGCTGGTGCGGACACCCAGAGGGGCGGCGGCGCGGGCGAGAAGGGCCATTGTGATGGTGGTCTGTGGGCCTTGAGAGGAAGGGGGGGGGAGAGAGACTGGTGCTTGGGGGCGCCGGATCGAAAGTGAGGCCCGCGTTGCTTGGGCGCTGAGCCAGCAAACCCAAGCAGAAGAATTTGCTTGACAGCTGGCTGCTGGTGCTTGGTTGGGTGTGAAACGTACACTCGCTTTATAGACGTTTATTAGGTGTAATTTACAAAAATAGCCGAATGTATTTCAATTGGAGCCGCTTTGGAGGTGTATGAAAGAGAGACCGAAGTGGACCGCGTCGACGAAAATACAAGGGCGTGAGAGCGACCAGGAGGCCACGACAGCAACACGACTTGTTCAGCGACTGACTATCTAGACACCAGCGCGTGCGTGGCTTGTTGAGAACCTGCTGCTGCGTTGTTTGAGCTGCTTATGGAAGGCGTCGGCGACGAGCCTTTTGTAACGCCCAGGACACTACCACGCGCCTGTGACCACGCGCATCGCTAGCGAGAGGAAGCATGCCAGGTGTTGCTAGGGAGGGGTGTTGCTGCACGTGGCCTGCTTCCCCGAGCGCATCCAGGTGAACCTCGTTGCATGCATCTGTGACGTCATGGTTGCGCCGGTTAACTATTTTTGTGGTGCCGGTTAGCTAACTTTGCGATTAACAGAATGAGCGCTTTCCATATGCTAAATCAAAATGTGCTGGTCGAATAGCATGACGTCTCCTGAATGGTACTTTTGTGCAACGTAATTACCAGTCGATCGATTGATCGCTTTCTATACGTTGTTGGATTTGCTTGGCATTAGTAATTTCCATTGGTTAGCTTCAACAATGTATGCTCCAGGAGGAAAGTCAGTCGTTGGAACAGCGTTAGGAAGAATCGATGGCGTGTCACTTCAGACCAAAGCTAGATTGAACTGTGTGCTGTCAGCAGAGCATTTTCGTGCACCTCATCTCGCCAGCCGAATCGCAACCCGTGCACAATACAAGTCTTCTATTGCGTTGCACTCGCTGACGATGTGTCGGCGCCCTTGACAACCTCCTTGTCGGTTCTGCATGGTCGATTGGCGAATGCGCCTCACCAGTGCGCTCGCTCACACTCACCTGAGTGTATTGCGCGTACTGTTGAGCTGAGATCGGTTATTAACAAGCGGGCATGCTCTTGACTTCGTCCCATGATTGCTAAGATGGTCACACAACGGACTGCTTACAGTATTACAGCAGCTACGAGAACGTGTGGCTGGTTGGCTGCTACTTATCGGATTGCCGCGCTTGCTGTTTCTCTTGATATGTTTTCTTCACTTCCATTCAGGGGAAGAGCTTGAATCCAATCATTCCGGCATGCATCGAACAGATAAGGCCACCTGTCCGCAATGCGGTTTCGCGGCTGGTTCGAGAATTACTCGCCTCGACCCTCATGCCAACAGCATGAACACACAAGAAGCTTTTGTGAGACGCAAGCAAGCAATTGTGTGGAAAATGCAAGCAGGCAAGCCGTGGAAAGGAGCCCATCAAAATCACAGTGAGCGATATCGACGCGCGCTCTGATTGATCGACCGCCTGTGACGTGTGTCTGTCTGTCGGTCTTCGAAGAAACCACACGCGCGCGCGACGAAAGCCATCCGAAAAAGCCATGCGACCTCTGAAGAAAAAGATCTCAAAATTTGAAAAAACAAAAAATGGATGAGGCCAATGGCTTGTCTCCAAAGGGGCAAACCTTTTTTCGTCTAAAAATAGCATGCCATCCCTTTACTACCTCGTACAAGGCTGACTGACTGGCGGCGGCAGGCGGTATCTACCCTGAAGGGTGGCTGGGTGGCTTTTCATTTCATTATAATTACTACGAGGTTGATCGTTTAAGGTCCATGGCGAGCTTCTCTATCCATGCGTGGTGCTTCGTTCTTCGCACCAAAATGCTCGCCTTGTATGGTTGGATTGGTTGGTGACAGTCGATGGATGGCCTTGTCTTCACATCGTCGGTGTACTACAGACAGTTCTTGAACGCTTCTATCCAGGCCTCCGCCTCGGTCTCGGACGCCGCCGACATATATAATTCCTTGTTTCGATCGAGGCGCACGCAGAACGCGTTCGTGTAGCCGCTGAAAGGCACGCACGCGATCACCGCATACGACTTGTCCTGTGGCCGCTTGCTGCGCCGGTGGCTCGTGATTGTGATGTTCCCATCCAGCAGCGTCACGTAGCGCTTCTTCCACGAGTGTAGCACACCGCTGCGCAGTTGCAGCCAGCCGCGCTTGTCGCTCGCGCCCGAGAGCTCCTCTTCGCCCTCGCTGCTGCTCATGGTGCTCAGCGAGCTCTGGAACGATTGGGTCGCCGCGCCACCACCATTACCGTCCTGTGATGATGATGACGACGACGAGTTCGTAAAGTCCAGCGGCGCGTTCGATCGACTGGACGAGAACGGGTACTCGCTGATCGTCGTGCCGCGCAGCGACGACTCCAAAAACTTCTTGCGCGGTGCCTCATCGAGCACCTCAAGCCACTGCATGCGTGCGCCCTGGTCGCCCGCCTGGATGAAGAGCACGCGGCCGCTGGAGCTTGTAATCTTGAGCCCGTACTTGGTCTCATTCGTGAGCTCAACGCTCGCGACGCGCAGCCCGCCCTTCGCCGGCATGTCGAGGCACTGCGTGCCCAGCGTGTCAGACGCGATCACGCAGCACTGCGTGTAGTACGTGAGCGCGCGGCCGTGCAGCAAGAAGAAGCGCTTCTTCCACGTCTTGAACGACGAGCCCTTCTTCCAGAGCCAGCCATAGTACACCGTGCCCTTGAGCTCCTGAGTCGGGATGTTCATCATCGTCAGGCGCTCGCTGAACGTCGACGCTGTAAGCTTGTTGCCGCCGCGCTGTGAGTGTGTATTCGTCTGCGAGAACGACTGGGACTGCGATGTGCGGAACGCCATGTCGTCCGAGAGGCTCGGGTGCTCCTCAACGCGCACGGGCGAGTCGGTTCTGCTGCTATTGCTGAACCCGCCGCTCGAATCGTCGTCGCCGTCACTGATTCGCGAGAGCTCCGTTGTGTCAATGAACGCTGGCGTCACAGCCGCAGCAAATCCGCCGCCTGTTGGGCGTGGGCCAACAACTCGTCTCTCCATTCTTTCGTAATCGCTCGCTTGCCCGCCCGTCGTCAGACCTTTCGCTATCGGATCAGTAGTATGTATGGTACCTCCACACGCGACCGCCTTCAAGTATTCGCTCGCGCCAGATGCCACGGAAGAAGAAAGACCTGGGAGGTGAAACGCTCGCTCGCTGATTGGATCCGAGAGACTACTGGCGCCACTTGTAGTAGCCTTTGGTGGCTGCTGCTGCTTCTGCTGCTGCTGTGGCGGCGGCTTGTGGCTTGTGGTGGTGGATTATGAGACCGCCGATTATGCGAGACTCGCTTCGCTTCGCGCGCGGAGGGTCTTGTTGTGAGACGCTCGCTCGTTTGGGAAGTGCGCGCAAATACGAGACCTTCTTCCCCTTTCAGGAAACATTTTTTGATTGGACCGTGGTGGGATCGTGAGCCGTCAGCTCGTGGGAGTATAGTGAAAGCAAGTTGATTTGCAGAATCGGAACCCAGCTCCTTTTTTATCTGCTCTTTCAAAAGAGACAGAGAAAGGTCCGCCCAGCGAAGCACTTGCTGATTGATTGATTGATTGTTGACAACAACAAAACCGATGCCGAGGTGGAGGAAGTTGACTTGGAGTTTGTAAGCGAGAAGATTAGTTGGCTTTTTTGTGTAGCTTTTGGTAAACAGTCAACGCAAAGCAGCGCCATCAAGTCCAGAAACCTCCGATGGCCTCGACGATGCTTGTGCGCCTACTTCTCTAGAAGTCACGAAGAACCAGCAGTAGAAGAATAGTGGTCCAGCCTTTGGATGCTGTAGCGAAAAAAGGGGTCTTTGGGTCTGCTTGCCTCAATTTCTCCTTTTCCAGTTTCTTTTCTCGGAATGCGTAGAAATCGACCAGTGCTGCTGTAATTACTCACCACCGAGAAACGCACCAACTGCTGCGAACTATCAAACCGCCGCAGCTTTTCCTCATAAATAACCAAAATTTCAAAAAGTAAAACTCGCCGCTTTGGACTTTTCTGAACACTTGCAGTTTAGCACTCTATACCAAAAGGCGACGACCGACGAGGCCTTTTTTGGCTTCACACTGCTGTTGCATTGCACTTCGTTTGGCTCCATGCATCTGTTTTAGCTTATTGCTTGTGAACCGCAGTGCAGCGCTTGGCCAGTTTGTGTGGCTTCAACCAGCAGGACGCGTCGCGTCATGAACAGCGTGCAGTCGGGTTGCTTATAAAATGAGCAAAAGCGATAAGCATTCTACCAGCGCTGTCGCAGCCAGCGGGCAGCAACAGTTTAATGATAAAACCGACCGTTGCCGACAGCGAGTACTATTACTAGTGCTGTTTTGCGGACGGATGAAAGATCGAAAAAAGAACCCAAAGGGGTTCGCACTGACTTGTTCTGAAGTTCATTTTTTTTTGGGGGGGGGAAGGGGGGGGGAGGGCCACGCACTCGGAAGAGACACGAAGTTGTTTCATGTGTGACGGCCATTTTGTGCCATTGCCAAGCCGCAAAACACCATGTCACGGAAGGTGTCGCTTTTGCTGCTTGCCTGCTTTTCGCTTTCGCATTGCATTCGCAGATTGCTTCTGTCACAGATTTAGCCTTCATCGAGTTGACTGCAATCACAGTGTCTGCGTTGTCCAATCAACTTGTCGATTACGCGCCCGCGTTACTTACTCGGGAGTGTTTCTCTCTACGTACCAGAGACCATGCTCTGCGCTTGAACGCAAGGCGAAGAGTCAGTCGCAAACGGGACTTGGCTCGCCACTGCGACGAGTCCGAGGTCGCTGAGAGTGAATGGGTGTGAGCCATTCGTTCGAACAGGTCCAAGTGCACACGCGCGTGTTGGTGCTGGTGCGGTGGCGGTCGCGCACCAGACCGCGATCGACAAGGAACTACAAAATATGCCACACGGTCGAGTCAACCGGCAGCCGGTAGGGCGGTCTTGGTGTGTGCTCAATTGCAAGAGATCTTGCTTGGCACAACCAGGAGCAACTCAATTCCTTCTTTCTTCCTTCCTTCCTTCCCCGGGCGCCTGTCGCGCCTTTTCGTCGTGCTGCTTGACCCACGCAAGACAACGACGGCGACGACAACGACGGGCAACGGAAGCTCCCACTGCACAGACCCGATTGAGCAACGCTCAATGAAAGTCGTAGTGACAGCGTTGCAATTGCATCGACTGACTTGTTTAAGGCCAGCGCTTGTTGGAGCCATCCCCTTCTGGTTGACGACACGAAGATCGGCAGGAAGCCTGGCCGATGTCCGCGTAGACTCGACACATATCAGATCATTTTCACTCAGTGGCCACGTACATCGTCTATAGGATCGCGATCAAATGAATGTGCGACCGCTTCAAGGTCGACGAGCTCACATTCACACCAGAACCAGCAAGCATGCTGGTTGTGGCAGTAGTACTTCTCATTGGACTGAGAGTACAGCATATGTGCAAGCAGGTGATACGCTGTGTCACCAGCCATTCGCATCAAGGTACTTGATCACCGAAGAGCTTAGGCGCTATGGCGCGAGTCTTTACCTCGAGGTTCACCCAAAGCAGCCATCGCTGTTTCACGTTGTGCTCAAAGAAACACGCACGCGAAATGCCGTCACCGCCAGCAGGTCGAGTGCGTTTCTCCTTCGTGCGATGCACTTGAACGATGCAGAGGAACGCGCTCTGCGCCTGCTCACTTTGCGATGCCTGTGAGCGCTGGGTTCGCGTAGGTGTGTCCGTAGTCGCCGTGCGGTGCAAGTGAGCTCATCGCACACGTGTGCGTGCGGGGAAGCTTGGTCTCCTATAGGAGTAATAGCGAAGGGGATGCTGGAGCTGGAGCTAGAATCTTGTGCTGCAGCTATAGCTCAGCCTATAGGTTGAGTTTTCTACCGGTTTTTTATTTGTACCGGTTTTGACTGTGGCACACACGAAAAACCGAGATGTGACTTGCTAGCAGAGAAACCAAGCCGAAGCAAGAGGAAAGCTACGAACCGAACGCCACCATGTCGCGCAGTGCACTGACGCGTCATGCGATGCACAAGTCACGCCAGCAGCAGCAGATCCCCGGCGGCGGTGGAGACGACGACGAGGAGCACGCACGCCGCGTCAAGCAAGACGAGCTCCCCATGTGCGTCCGCAGACGAGTGTCTTGTCTGGTAGAATTTGTGTTTTGCATGAGAGTTGGCTGGTTGGTTGGGCTTGTGTGCGTCTTCACTCTCACTCTCTCAAAGGCCTGCTCTGTCTGGGTCTTGACGACCGTCACTGCTACTGAACTGGACGCCATCAGTTGTTGTAGAAACTGCACGCGATGAGGAGGCGTGTGTGTCGACTGAGCACCGCCACCCCACCCCATCATCTGCGTCGGGCTTTCCGTTGGATTTCACTTCGAATAGCTGTGCCTGTCGTGATTGCTAACGATGTGTCTGTGTCTGTGTTTTTTTTCCTGTAGCTACGGGAACCAGACGACGTTTAATCTGAACACGCTGCTGCACCAGAACATCCTCCAGTCGGCCTACTTCCACGAGCTCTAGTGAGTGTGAAGAGCTTCTTCTGTCGCTGTATGAATGAATGACTGTGTGTGTGTGTGTGTGCTTATCATCGATACTCACTGGTGAACGTTTCGTTTGTGTGACCTGAAACTGCCCAGCAACCTCAAGACGTACCACGAAGTCGTCGACGAGATCTACTACCGCGTCGACCATGCAGGTGCGTAATGTCACTAATGGTTCGATCTGCCCACTCTAGCATCTTGTGTCTATGTCTGTTTTGTTTGAGCTAATCCGTATACTCTCTCTCAATGCCATTATGTTAGAACCCTTGTCGCCTGGCACCGCGCGCATCCCATCGACGTGCTTCTGTCTGCTGCACAAGTTCTTCCTCATGCGCCTCACGATGAAGCAGATGCAGGGCCTGCTCAAGCACGTGGTAGGCAGACGATCGTTTTATTGCTGAGCATGTATAATGCTTTGTGCATCAGCACGTCTAATGTTGTTGTTGTTTGGCATTGTTATTGCCAGGACTCGCCGTACATCCGCGCCGTGGGCTTCCTGTACCTGCGCTACACGTGCGACCCAGAGAAGCTCTGGGGCTGGTATGAGCCGTATCTGGACGACAAGGAGGAGTTCAACGCCGCCGCGAACCCGAACATCAAGACGTACGTTGATGCCTAACAGCAGTAAGGCGTGTGAGTGATGGGACAGCTCATTTGAACTAATGACTGGACTGTTGCTATGCTTATTGTTGTCATAATGCTAACAGGACGATCGGCGAGTGGCTGGTGGGTTTGCTGGAGGACATCAACTACTTTGGCACGATCCTGCCACGCATCCCCAAGAAGATCGAGGACAGTATCAAAGTCAAGGTACGTGTTTTGTTTAGCGTGACAAGATGTACCGCCATGGTGACTTGCTTCCCTCATATGACTGACGTGTGGGAAATCGTGTGTGTTCTTTAGCTTCTCCTGCACGGTCGCAAGCAAGAACGCGAGAAAGCGAATCTGGCGATCGTCGAGTTCCTGAAGCCCGGCGTGAAGATCCGCGCCATGTACGCGGACGAAGACAACGAACCTGCGGTATGGCACATCGTTTGAAGTTTACGAAGTTGGCTTTGAGACCATGGCATTGTGCTAACCCCTGGTTTCTGTTTCTTACGTGCTGCTAGATGTACGAGGCGACGATCGACTCGGTGGAGGAGGGGAACCAGTTTTGGGTCACGTTCCCGGAGTACGGCAACCAGGAGAAGGTGTCACTGGGCGACATTGAGTTTGAGCGCAAGAAGCCGGCGAGCAAGAGCCGTCTGAGTGGGCGCTCGGTCTCGCGCTCGCGGTCCACTGGGCGCGGCGGTGGTGGGAGGGCTCGCTCTAGATCACGCGAGCGCCGTCGCGACCACCGCGATCGCGATCGGGACGACCGGAAGAAGTCTAGCAGCAGTGGTAGTAGATCGCACCGCGAGAGGTCGCGTTCGAGAACGCGCCACCGTTCACGATCTCGATCCCGGGAGCGTAGCCGTCGACACCGCAGCAAGAGTCGATCGCCAAGCCCGCGGTATGTTATTGTTTACTTCTCTTTGTCTCCTGCCCAATGCTGAAACACTGACATGGGTGATGTTTTTGTCGTTGTCCAGCCACTCGCAAAAGTCGGGAAGCGCGTTGACAGAGGATTTATTGCAGCAGGTGCGCGAGAAGGAGCGCCGCAAGGCCGAAGCCGTGGGTCGCGACTACGCGTCCCGCCCAGCGAGCTACAAGGGCTCGCTGTCGCTCAAACTGGACCGCTTTACGACCCGCAGGCGCTCGCGCAGCCCCACGAAGCGCGTGGAGACCGTGCGAACGTCGTCACCACCACCAGCGACATCCACTAGCTCGGAGCAGCGCTCAACGGAGGCGAACAGGGAGGCTGAAGAGCGACTGCGAAAGCTGCGCATGGCGTACGGCGACGCGTCCACGAAGCCGCAGTCGGATGACGAGTGAGGAAATGCTGGCGAATGAGAAACACAGAGAGAGAGAGGCATAGAACGCAAGAGCCAAGTGGGCTGTGGGCCTGCGCTGTGTGGGTGAGAGCCATTTTCGAACCAGGACAACCAATTTCCGCCAGCAAATCAAGGAAACCCCAACATGACCTTTGTCCGACAATAACATTTGAGTTGTCACGTGTGATGTATTTGCTCAGAGGAACCTTGAGAAATATATACCTTTGAATTTAGATATAATTCTACAACTGATGGTTTCTGAAACGATTCACTGTGCATTTTTATGACTAAAATTGATCAGCCTGTAGCAGTAGCTCCAACTTTTCATGTCCCCAAATTATCAGATCTCAAAGGTTTATCCGAAGTTCCACTTTTGCACTCTGTATCGCTCGCCACCAAAAGAGCATTTTGACCATCAAGAACGGCAAGAATGGCGCTCATTGCTGCCGACCCCGCGCCGATACCTGCGGCTACGGCCACCACAACTACTGGTGAGGCACCCTACGCTGTGGTGCTTTACTACAAGTACGTGCGTCTGGGCGAGAGCGCGGAAGAGATCGCAGCGCTCGTGCACGACCACGAGGCGCTCTGCGCGTCGCTGGAGCTCACGGGCCGCGTGCGCATCGCCGCCGAAGGTATCAACGGCACGCTCGGTGGCCGCGCGGAGCGCATCGCGCAGTACATTGCCATGATGGGCGCACTGCCACAGCTCCAGGAGGTCGACTGGAAAACCAGCACGTCGAGCGTTGAGCCCTTCCCGGAGCTCCAGGTGCGCCACGTGCAGGAGATCGTCGCTATTGAGCTCCCCGATGCGCAGTGCGACTTGGCGAATGGTGGGCAGCACCTAACGCCCGAGGAGTTTCACCGCAGTGCGCAGCAGACTGGCGGTGATGACGTTGCGCTCATCGACGTGCGCAACAACTACGAGTACAAGTACGTATGAGGGACTTCTTGTAGCAAGAGTTCTGACTCGCTAACAATCGTGTCTGTGGATGATTGTCTCTCACGAACATAGCATTGGCCACTTTGACGGTGCGATGAACCCGAAGACGCGCCGCTTCGGTCAATTCCCGAACTGGGTGCGCGCTGAGCTCCCGGAGCTGCAGAAGAAGGAGAAGATCCTCATGTACTGCACGGGCGGCATCCGCTGCGAGAAGGCGTCGGCCTTTCTCAAGCACCTGGGGCTCAAGAACGTCTTCCAGCTGCAGGGCGGCATCCACCGATACTTGGAGACTTTTCCTGATGGCGGACTGTTCCAGGGTAAGAACTTTGTGTTCGACCAGCGCGTGTCGATGGCGTCGCAGGATCCGAGCGTGACAGGAAAATGCGAGAAGTGCGACGCGCCCTACGACATCGTTTCCGGTACGCGCTGCAAGTACTGTCGCATGCACATCCTACTCTGCGACGCGTGTCGCGAGAGTGCTGACGGCGAGCCGTCGCTCTCGTTCTGTCCCGAGCACGTGCACCTGGTCGACGGTGACGCCAGCGAGCTGGAGGGCAAGGCCCAGGAGCTCAAGAGCCAGCTCGCCCAGGTGCAGGGTAAGGCAAAGAAAGGCAAACGCCGTTCGCTGCGCAAGCAGCTGGACACGGTCGAGCTCCGGATACAGGAGCTCAAGCTCGCTGAGGACGGAGAAGGGATACACGCTGCTGAAGTGGCGCCATAGAGGCGGGTACATGAAGAGATCATCTCGTTCTCACTAGAAGTTGATGGGATTGGTTCAGGTGGAACAAGAGCTCTTGGAATCTGCGACGTGTGTTAATTTGGTGTTTGT
This sequence comes from Globisporangium iwayamae, assembly GCA_023336215.1. Lineage (NCBI taxonomy): Eukaryota > Oomycota > Peronosporomycetes > Pythiales > Pythiaceae > Globisporangium > Globisporangium iwayamae. Next base: position 17,751 of record JAADWP010000302.1, read on the forward strand.
AAGCCTCTTCACATGTCGCACAATGTAGCCATGTTGGATTGTGCAATGTGACTTGTGCAATGAACTGGTAGGCGTATTGCAGTGAGTCCTCCCAGAATAACAGTTCCTGGGTGTCTGCTGTCACCCACGAGTGCTTTGAAGCGACGCACACAGTCACGAGAGCTCTTTGATAGCTAGCTGACTCTGCAAGCTGTCAATTACAGACAAGCAAGCTTCAATGCGCGGCGCGGCAGTCCCAACGTACACGAGCGCGAGCCGTCGAGGCGGCCGCGGTGGGGCGAGCGTACGACGCAAGGCAGTGGTCGAGGATGACCCGAAGACGCAGCTCTTCGCCGAATGGCGCACACACGAAGAGGAGTGCGCGGCGAGGGTGATCCAGCGCCAGGCGCGCGCGTACCTGAGCCGTGTGTTCATGGCCAAGCTGCTCACGGAGATCTACGAGAAGCAGTACGACCCGATTGAGAAGCGGTACTTTTATGTCAACACGCTCACGAATGAGAGCACGTGGGAGAAGCCGCGCGTGCTCTCCATGTTCCTACCCGCTGACAAGGACGTTGGCACCAAGAAGGTTGACCTGACACCGTCTGAGGCTGCTAAGCGCATCCAGCGACTCGCGCGCGCGTTCCTGGCGCTGCGCTCGATCAAGCAGCTCATCCGCGAGACGTACATGAAGCTCTTCAATCACGATACCAAGAGCTTCTACTACCTCAACACCAAGAGCGGTACTGTGTCGGAGCACAAGCCGGCGTTCCTGCGCGGCGAAGGTGACGACCTCGAGATCGAGCAGTTCCACTTCCGCAAGGCCGTGGCCAAGATCACGACGTCCACGAACCTCTATGGCTCGGCGATCATCGGCCGCTTCTGCGGCGTCCTGTGCCTGCTCACGGACGGCACGACGCTGCCGAGCGAGGAGGTCGCGCACTCGGCGCACGTCGTGTGCAACTACGCGGCGAACCGCATCCCATTCCAGGTCGTGCTCGCGAGCGAAAAGTTCTTTGCCGGAATTAAGCTCACTCAAGCCACCCATTTCAAGGATACCAATGATGGTGGCGATAGGGACACTGTAAGGTCCAATGCATCGGCGAATGGCGCGGTGGACTTTGCGCTCTGCGCTCTCGATGAGGAGCAGTTCCAGGTCATCGCCGGCAAGAACATCATCCCAGTGAAATTTGAGCTCAACGATCGCAAGATGGGCTGTGCTGTCGTCTCGGAGGGAGGCGTCCACACGAATGACCCGATCGAGGTTGTCGGATACCCACACGGAAAGCTACAGGTGCTGCATATGCGCAAGCTGGCAAAGATGGCGCCCAACTCGATCAATCCGACACATTTCCAGTACGATACGCCCATGGAAAGCGGCTCGGCAGGAAGTGCAGTGTTCACGCGAGGAGGGAAGCTGCTGGGTGTGCAGGTGTTTGCGCCGCTGAAGGAGAACCCGACCGATTGCTGGCACATCAAGTCGATCCTGGACGCCGCGACGCTGCTTGTAAGTACGTCCTTCTTTTTGTTTGATGTACCTACTTATATGCGTACTTCTTGTGTTGGTTGACTTGCATGTTTTTTGGGTTTTATACCAAGGGTTGAATTGATTTGACCCAGGGGTGCTGGTCTGATCGATCATCACTCATGGCCTTCCTACTCACTTCTTTTTGACCTCGTGTTCGCATGTCACTCACATGTGCACAGCCCCACCGGAGCCGTTCCTGCTCGTCTCCTGCATTGCGGCGAACGAAGTGGTGATCTACTGGCAGATCGTCCGCTGGTACAAGCCGCTGCGTGGAATGGAGCTTCACTACGAGCTCGAAGTCTGCTGCCACAGCGAGAAGACCACCACAGGCAAGCACAACCTGCTCGACAGATTCGCGTGCGTGTATCGCGGCAAGAAGCGTAGCCGTCACGTGGGCGGGCTCCAGAGCGGTACGCTCTATTCGGTGCGCTGCCGCGCAACCAACGCCATGAAGAAGAGCGCGTGGAGCAGCGTGCTGAAGTTCGTGACGCTGCCGAGTTCGTCGATGGCATGGCGACTCACCCACTGCAGCACGCTCACCGAGGCGATCAAGCGCATGCAGCAGGGTGGAAGACAGCACGATGCACAGGTGCATCTGCGGAGTCTGCAGTGGATCTTCACTCAGCTCCAGACTGCAAAGGACTACCGCGAACAGAGTGAGCGCTATGAAAGCGAGCTGGCGGTGTGCAACGGACTCGCGCTGCTTTTTGAAGGGCTCGCGTGGTTCCCTGAGGCGACAGCCAACATCCTGCTCACTCTGCACGTCCTCACGCACTTGACACGGCTTCATGGGCGCACACAGGCTCTGGGCAGTGGCCTAGCACGCATGCAGCAGATCTGTGAGCTTTTGCGAGTGCACACGCCGACTTTCGGCAAGTCTGAGCAGCAAGAAGAGCAAGAAGGCGTCGACGTGCTCGAGCGTGACGAGCACGAGCTGCGCGTGCCCGTGGCGTGCATCGCGCTATTGGGGCACCTCATGGAGCAGAACGAATCGGCCAAGCAGGTGGCGGTCGTGTGTGAGGTCGTGCCGCTCGTGCTGTCGTTTCTGGACCGCGACTCGTACCGTCACCAGGCGCTCGTCGTCGCCGAGTGTTGCTACTTGCTGGGCGTCTACTCGTACGAGAACGGTGCGTCGGCTAGTGTTGGTCTCATCAACGATCAAGTGAAGAAAGAGCTCCTGCTGTGAACCTCTCTCTGTGTGTATGTCTACTAACAGCATCGGGAAAGTGGGAAATCGTGGACGCAAACGGGCTTGCACTGCTTCGTGACGTGCTGGAGGCGTACCTGCACGACTCGAAAGTGCTCTACTGGGTGCTTGTCACGCTCGGCAACGTGGCGTACGCCTGTGGTACGTAGATGCCTCTTTGTAGTCACTGAGCATGGCTACACTTGGAAGATTTTGTAGCACCCACCAGTCTTGACTTGATTTTGGAAACGCCACAGATGAACCACAGCGCAATGAGCTTGAAGCTCAGATCGCGACTCTACAACTCGTAGATGCCGTATGCGCGTGCCGCTCGCACTTCCTCACGCGCCTGCACGAATTCGAGCTGGACGTTGTGGCCGCGAAGGCGCGGCTCGCGCACCTGCAGGCGACACACATCGGCGAGGAGATGCGCAATGAGATGGATGCGTGCGGGTACGAGGTCGCGACGCTCAGCGCACTCATCGACGATGCGAATGCGCACAACATCGCCGAGGCCGCTGACTACGCGCTGCGGTACCTGCTCACTCGCGAGCAGCTTCGCGTGCAGCAGGCGTCCAAGGCCATCATGCACAAGTTTCTGCATCGGAAGCTCGCGATCGCGTACCAAATGTGGTGCGAAGTAACGGTCTTCGAGCGCCACCGCGCAGTCTTCCTGCGCTTTCTCACGACTGTGAAGGAGCGGCAGCTCAGCGCGGCCTTCCGGCGCTGGGAGGGCGTCGTGCGCGAGATGCGGAGACACAAGTCCGTGCTGCAGACCATCGGCTCGGGGCTTGCGCTCGACCTTACCAAGAAGAAGCACGAGCGCTACCGCATGCTCGTGCTGCAAAAATGATAGTTCTATCGGTAAATGGCTATGAAGGTGAGAAGATGGATGATTGCTGGGTGTATGGTACGATTTCTATTGGATAGCGTCGCATGTCATGCGATCGCTCGTTAACTTAGAACCATAGTAAATTCTACTACTGACCGCAACGTCGCTGCGCACTGCAGTGGCGTTGCGGTGCTTGTTTCTTCTCTATCTGGCGGTGTGTATGTGATGGTGGTGATGATGATCATCGGATGGCGACTGAAGTGAGCTTTGTGGCTTGAGATTTATGCGCAGATCACCTGCGAGCACGTTGCTGCTGTCTGCTTCTGGTGCTGCTCCTGGACGTAGCCGTGCAAGAGCGCGCGCAGCTCCTGGATGTGGCGCGCAGCCGTGGCCACCTGACACTGCACGTGGTGCACCTTCTGCGTCAGCTCGCAGAGATCTTCGCTCGTCGATGTTGACTGGCGCTTCTTACTCTGTGCGCATTCATCTCCACCGTTGCTGTCGTCGTCATTGCTTTCGCATCGTCGTCGCTTGCGATCCATCGACGAAGTCATCAAATGTTGTTCGTGCTGCAGACGCTCGATGACGTTCATGCTCTGGTGGTGGCGCGCGGCCACAGCCATCATGGCGCGCGCCTGTTGGCGCTTGTGGAGCACCGTGGTGTTGCGCTTCGCGGCGCAGCGCATGGGGGACACGTTTCCTCGAGCGAGCGGCATCTTGGTCTTGTGTGGGATTCTGGGCTTGAGTGTATGCTCGGGGTGGCAAATTGCGGAATGAACGCTTGGCTGTTGTCGTGGTGCCGTCGCCGTTGCTGTTGTGCTGGCGCTGAATATTTTATTGTCTTGCTCGGAATTCGGCGTCAAGCGTTTTTTTGTCCCGTTTCTGCGGTCGGTCGTGTTTGCGTTTGACTGTAATAGGAGCTTGAGTATGATTTCTAAGGACGACATGTCGACGGTCGGTCGGGAAACATGCTTCATGCAGCCAACGTGTGAAGCTGACCGAAATCGTTCCACGCGAACGGTCGGTCGGCTTCGCAGATCTATATTTACTTGAGTAAACTATGGCTGGAGTGCTGAGAGGGCATACAGAACCTTGGCCGGTCGGAAACTGTAGCACACTGGTCGCGACTGCTCGCGGTCGGTCGGTATATGAAAGTTTGTATGCTTCAATCTCACACTGTGACAGAATTCGCAGGTGTTCTTTTCCGTGTTCGTTTGCTTTCCGCCACTTCTTCTTCTGTAAGTAAAACAAATCGGTTTCTATTTCTATTTCTTATTTTTCATCCAGGAGCATACCTGTAATCTCTTGTGAGACAGCGATAGAAACGACGCACACAAACAACAACAAAAAGAAGCAGGGGCTGATTTCGTTTCTAAATGGAGTACCGTGGCTGATCTGGACTCTTTTTCTGCTTGCTTGATCAAGCGCTAACGCTGATGTCCAAAACGACTGAGCTCTTCGCTGGTCGGTCTTTATGGCTGGCTGGCGCATTCTCGGTTATGATGATGCGAGTGAGTGAGGGATCCGTCTTCGCTAGCAATGGCCCAATACGATGCTATTGTTACTGTGTGAAAGATATCCATCTTCCTCCTTTCCTGTTGTGATAGCCCAATGCTTTCATACTAAAGATAGCGAGTAAGCCACCCTCTCTGTTGATGGCCCAATGGCTCTCCACGAGCCATCACAATCGCAGCAACGAGAATCAAGAAGGCGAGCGAAAGAAGCACAGGGCGTCGTTTGCATTGCGATTTTAGATACAGTAGGCACTTCAGAAACGGGAGAGAAGGAACATGAAGGAACATTATCTCATACGAGCATCTGAGCTCAAAGCATACGAGATGCACAAAGACGAGCTGATGCCCTTCTCAAATAGAACAGCAATCCGAGTAGACATCGTAATGACCATCTTGCTTTCTTGCGCATTCTCGCTTGTTCGCTCGGGTCGTGTGCCTGGGATTAGATCATCGCGAAGGAGTCACTCTCGAGCTTGTGCTCTTCGCTCAGCATGGCTTCGGCCGCGGCGGCGGCAGCGGTCTCAGCACCACTTGTCGCCGCAGCATTCACGTCCATGGACGACGACGCATTGAGAGCGTCGTTGATGTACTTGGCGTCGTTCTCCAGCGCCGTCATGGTGGCCGAGAGACCCGCTGAGGACTCAACGGCCGCCGTGAAGTCCAGCGACGAGCTGTCGAACGCGCCAGTGCCACCGAGGTTGCTGGCTGCATCCGACCTGGACGCCGTAGCAGCGGCCGACGGGTCCGATTCGTGACGCGCCTCGGTGCGGATCGCATCTTGCACCCTGCGTAGCGCAGTGAGCGCGCTGTCGTCCGAGTCGTTGCGGTCCTTGAGCACCTGGAGCACGTCCCGGAAAGCCTTGAGCTTGTCCTGGAGCGAGAGGCTTGGCCCCGCGCTCGTGTTCACCTCGTCCGCGTCTTCGTCGAACTCGTCGTCGGGCACTTCGTCGTTGTTCTGCACCACCTCGAAAAACTCCTCATGAATGCTGTTCTCGCACTTGGCCTCGTCGTTCAGGTACTCGTTCAGCGGCATGAGGTCAGGCAGGCGCAGGAACAGGAACAGGTGCGACAGCTCCGTCTCGAGGAACGCGAACTCGTGGTCCTCAAGGTCGTGACGCATTGGCAGGCGATCCGGGATCGTGTGCGTCTGCGCCCAGCTGCGCTCGATCGTCTCCTTCGTGACCTCGTCCCAGCTGGCCGTTGCCCATTTCATGGCCTGCAGGATGTCTACGTCGAACACGAACTTCTTGCCCTCCTCGGCCTTGTCGATCGCGTAGCGCACGTGGTGACGGCGGTAGCGCTTCTTGAATGTCGAGATCAGGCTCGACGTCACCGGGTTGAGCATCTGCGACGCGCCCGTCGGCAGCACGAAGAGCACGATGTTTGTGAGCTCCAGGTGGGCCACGACATGCGACGGTGCTTCGTTGATGAACATGAGGATGTGGCGCTTCTGGCTCGCCATGGTGAAGTCCAGGCGCTGGATCCAGCGGGAGAAGATCACGCCCGTCATCCACGCCTTGTGGTTCCAGAAGTAGTGCATCGAGTGCTGCTCAGCCGACTTCTTCTTGAAGCACTTTGGGTTCTCGAAGTGCGACACGAAGAGCGGCTGCAGCTTCTCCGAGCTGTCCGCGTTCGCCGCGAGCGCCACGACGAAGCGCTTCTTGGCGCGCATCGGATCCTCCTGGATCGCGCTCTGCGTTGGTGGCAGCGTGTACAACACGCCCGTCTCCTCCATCGCGAAGATGTTGGAGAGCTCGTACTTGTCCGTCTCGTTCACAAGCCCCTCCATGCTTGTAAAGTGCAGGACTCTCTTGGCATCCGTATTGTGCGCGCCACTGCCGCTGCCACTCGCATTGCTGCCGTTCCCGCTGCTGTTGCTGTGATCCGTGTTGAACTTGCGGAAGCTAAAGTTGTGGCGCATCTGGAACGAGTGCAGCCAGCCGTTCGAGAACTCGGGCTGCTCGTCCTCGGGGATCTCGAGCATCTTGGCAAAGTGCTTGGCCTTCTCCTTCGTCATGTCGCCCTGCACCGTGATGCCGCGGTGCGCGCACTGGATGACCCAGTTGGCCAACGCCTGGTCCAGCAGCGGGTGCTGCACCACGCGGCGCTTCTTGATCCCGAGCTCCAGCGTGCTCATGTTGATGAACTCGTGCTGGCGGCGCAGGATGCCTGAGATCGTGGACTGCGCAGGCGTCTTCTTCAGGTTGAACTCGTGCTTAGTCCACTGCGCCAGGTCCTTCTGCGACATCACGCCACCGCTCTTCTGGTAGAACTCGCAGATGATCTTGCGCTGGTAGTTGGTTAGGTTGCCGTTGCTCTTGGACGCGCGCGTGAGCGCGGCCGTCGTGGCTGCTGCTGAGGCATCCGTAGCGTTCGCTAGTACGCGGGTGGCGGCGGCGGCGCCATTACTGTCGGAAGCTGCGCGGCGTTTCCCCATGTCCTCGGCAAAACTCGCAGACGAACCCTCTCAATACCGATTTTGACTTTGAGGAGCTCCGTTCAACGAGCATGACGGGGAGCGCTGCTCGTTGTGAAACGGGAAGGAAGGGGGAAGATTGCAAAATGAGGACTGCAATGAGACTTGCAAATGGAAACTCACCCTCAACTTGCAATCACTTTCAAATTTGCGCGGCAAACATGAAAGAGTGTCATGTCAGTATAGCAGTATCACTTTTGACCTTCGTCAATAGTGACAGTTGCAGTTGGACGGAAATAGTGACATTCGCACTTTTCACTTTTTGTGTTGCAGCGAACATGGATGCAGAATCCGTCGATGAGCACGTCGCAGTGGACGGCGCTGTAGATGACACCAGGATCACTCGTGACACAATCGAGATCGTGTATGAAGACGCCTATGTGAAGCACTTCAAGATGGTGCTTCACACGATTCTACACGAGCGGCCGGACCTGAGAAAGCTCTACTCGCCGCAGGAGCTCGCGATCGCTGCCGCGTTCCTCGACGAGCTGCAGCCCATGGAGCAGCAGCTCTACGCGCGTCTCTTCCAGCGCAAGGGTCAGTGGTTCAAGACCACGTCATTGTTTCGGTACTTCCTCAAGAAGCCTTACGTCCCGAAGACGACATGTGATGGTGACGATGGAGATGAGGAAAAGGCGGAAGACGAAGCAAGCGCTCAGACGGTGGAGGATGACAATGGAGACGCCATCGAAGCAGGTTCAACAGCAGGAGATGCTGCATTGACTGTAACTGGCGCTGCTGAGCAGATCGACAATGCAATTGTGCAGAAAGTGCTGCAGGCGTTGATCAGGACTGGATTCCTCGTGACATTGCCGCTTGGTGTGAATGCGGCTCCAGCGACGTTCTTCGGAGCAGTAACGCCATCGTCTGCAACCAAGCAGCAGGACCAAGAAATTGCTCTTGTGCGATCACTTGAATCGCTTCAGCAATGCGCATCTGCAGCCGAGCTTGCGTCTCTGAAGAAGAAACTCACTGGCTCGAAGGCGAAGAAGAAGCCTTCACCAAGCTCAACGTCAAGCACCAGTACCTCTACGCCATGGTCGTCGAAGACTGAGGCGTTCCAAGCAATTAAGAAGGTTGTGATGACGCAGCGCCGCATCGATGGATCACGCATCCCACTTGGTAGTTTGATGCATCAGATCTTCCTGGAGAGCTATCCGCTGCCAGGTAAATCGAAGAGCGACGTGCTAATCGTGCAGATGCCCGATACGCACCGCGACCTCTTCCACCGCATGCACCGCCTCTTCTACTTCCAGTCAAGCTTACCATTCAACTCTACCTCAAGCATCAGCGCGCAGTCCAGTGAAAAAGAAGCGCTGGAGACCGCGCTGACGAGACTGCATCATAATGCGACGCACTGGCCGGGGTTGATGGTCATCTTTCGCAAAGTTGCGTACCCGGAGTACGAACTCAAAATCCAGCACCACCTCTTCCCATCGCCAGAAGCCTACGTGTGCTACGAAGTCGCAAGCCGCCTCCACTTTGTGTTTGTCATGTTAGAGCAGCAGCTTCTGATTGAGATCTCCGATGGTCACAAGCCTGACCTGGATATCAAGTGGATGGCGTTTGACAGCATGCCGCAGCTGCTCGCGTTCCAGAAGCTGATAGAGACCGACGATGACGGGTTTGAGATATTGTCCGACGCGCTCGCTACGTCTAGTGAAGCTTCAGCACCACTAGCAGTCGACTGGCAGATTGAGAGCTGGACGCAGTTTCGGGCGAAGCTGAGCGAGATGACGTCTCTGGATGACTTTGTGCTGGAAAGTCGGAGGTGCTTTCACGCGTTCCTGCTCTGGACCAAGTCCGTCTCACGTTTCGAAAGCGATTCTGAGTCAAGGAGCAAGCCCGTGTTCTTCTCCAAGTGCAACGCCGGGTACCATCTTGCGCGCGTGCTGCAACACGCGGTGACACTGTACGAGAAGCAACGGCAATACCAGGTGGCGATCCTCTTGCTCAACGACCTGCTCGCGTCGCCTTTCCTTCAGCGGAAGCGCGGTCATTGGTGGGAACGACTGGCGCTGAACATGGAGCACTTGAAGTGTGTAGATCAAGCGAGAACCACATGTATAAATGCTCTCAAGGACAAACACGTGTTCGGAACGGATCGGATCACGCTCAGTCGGCGCATGAGGAGATTACAGAAGGGAGTGGCTGCCGACGATTTCTTCCAGCAGCAACAGCAAAAGCGCCGAGACCAGGACGAGAACGACTTTGTGTCGCTGCTCTCAGACGAAGAAGAAGAACCCGCAGCCACAGCCACAAGCCCAGCAACTGGTTCATTAGCAGAAGAGTACGCATACCCGAAGGAGTACATTGTTGGAAGACCGCTGAATCGGCAGACTGCGGAAAAGTCCCGCTTCATCGGCTACGACGATGAGCCCTGCACCGTGGAGCAGCTCGTGCTGCAGTATTATCGCTTGCAGCGCAAATCGAGTGACTCACTGGACACAGGGACGAACAAGAGAGGTGGCTGGTACGGTGTGCATTGCGAGGGGCGCGTGATGACCAACATTTTTGGACTGTGTATGTGGGACATTCTCTACGCAAGCGTGGCGGACGTGTTCCAGACCCGCTTCCAGTCCTACCCGTTGGACTTCGGCTATGCAGACGCGTTCTACAACTCTAGACGAGAGCTGATCGACACACGACTGCGGCAACTGGAGTACGAGTGGTCGATGGTGCAAATTTTGGAGAGCATCGAGGCAACGTACAAGCGCGAGTTCGGAAACGTGAGCCGCTTCGTAAGCTGGCCAAACGAGAGTTATTTGCCTCTACAGTTCCACCAGCTCGTGGTAGTGGCGATGGGAAAGAAGCGCCTGGCGAAGCTCATGCGGTACATGCTCACGTCTCCAGAGTACCATCGCGCGCAGAACGGTCTGCCGGATCTACTTATGCTGCGAGCAGATCCGATCTTACAAACTGTTGAGCCAAACAAAGACGGACACCAGTTGCCCGGGGATGAGACCGGCTGCTTGGACATCTACGCGTTCTGTAACATGACGTACCAGACGAATCTGAACGAGAAAATGGGGGAAACGACGAGTACCGTGAAAATAGCAGACGAAGACGCCGATGCCGAACACGCCACAGCCGCAAAGAAGCTTCTAGACCAACTCAAGCACTGGGAATTGCAGCTCAAACTTGTGGAAGTGAAGGGGCCTCGCGACCGACTCAGCGACAAGCAAACGCACTGGCTGCAGGTGCTGAACGAGGAAGTGGGCGTAGAGACAGCAGTGACCCACGTCGTGGAGGACGAGAAGACGCTGGAGAAAATGCGCAATCCGGTTGTGAAGAAGCTGAAGATAGCGTCAGCAAAGAGCAAGACCAAGAAGAGCGTGCAGCCACGACCAAAAGGCGGCGGTGTCAAGACGAGCGCGAAGCGTCAGAAGAAGTAGTCGGTAGACTTTGTACTCACTTGTTCATTCATTGTGAATAGTATGGAAGTATCGGTGTAGTGAGGGGAGGGGGGGGGGGGG